>CM066033.1:1344064375-1344215711 GCA_033557465.1 Ichthyophis bannanicus | reverse complement strand
TGGAAAGATAGGCAATACGTACATCGAAGATCTCTGCTATCCAACCTCCGCCTGCCCGCTGTGCCCTCCCGTGTGTCACCACTGGCACGTACAGGGGGGCACGTGGGATCCCTCATCCAGATCCTCATTAATCTCTGCAGGGATACTCCGTGCCTGAGAGCAATGGTTGGCCAGGATGCAACATGCTATGATTCTCTCTGCAGAACAGTCATTGGTCTATAGTGTATGGCAAAACACGCCTGTCCTATCCAGAACCCTGAAGCGACTCTTCCAAATGCCCAAGGGACGCTTCTATGACAGATGGCTGGAGTCATGGGCCCTCATTGTACCTCCGCTCTGCACGGTGTGCGTGGCTGAACGCACAGGTGGTCAGCAGCCAAGGGGCAACACCCATATCCGGCCATCACCTTCGGTAAAAAAGTTCCATGTGAATGCAGGGGATCATGTTTCCACCGCAACTGAACAAATGTGTAGATTGTGAGAAACAAACGCACAACACATCCTGACCAATACATATCGGCACAGAACTATGCAATTCTGAACAATATACATATGATGACGGAAAATGACCACATGGCCTATCAAGCCTTATACACCCATACGCAACGACTACAACAGTCTGTTGTCATACCTGTAGAGTTACGCTGTGTGTGACACCATGTGTATTAAACGGCAATTAGTGTCCCCATCTCTAGCTTCCACCACTGTGGAACTATTGCACGAATCCACTGATAATAGGTCCAATGTACAGGTCAGCATAGTAGCCAGTAAGCGACGTGCTGACTTTTGAACGAGGCCCACACCCCAACATGTATACCATGGAGGTCTGCCAGACTGTACCCCATATCACCCTTGCACACCCCGGTCGCACTAAGGCCCCCCAATCCTGATGGAGGCAGACAGTCCCCACATGATGCATACTGTTGAGCAAAAAGTGCCTCAGTATCTGTCCTCTGCCAACTGTGTCCATTCTGATCATAGCCCTTTGAACTAGTGGTCTACAGAATCGCACACTGTAGCACCCATGGGTTTGCACCACTAACATAGTCCCCCGAGCCGGACCTCCCTTCCTGTGTATCTGCCCCAAAGACATCTCTGTATGCCCTTAAGTAGTCCCCTAGCTGTTTTGATGTCACCTTTGCATAATGGTTATCCACACTGAGGATCAGAGTGTATAACGCTGCCTAGGTCAGGCCCATCTATGCTGCTAAAGGTAATGCACCCCCTATACTGTGTTGCTGCCACCCACAATTGTTTTGACACAGCCAATAAGTGTGACCAGACATATGCAAACAATGTTCCCACCCATTTGGAAAGGTCCTGACAACATTCCTCAGATGTATCGCGACGCCTTCCTCATGTTAAGTAGTGGCATCCTGGTAGAGGACTCTCAATAATGGGGAAGTGTGTGAATCGCAGACAAACATGACACGTTGTTTTGGTATGGTGTTTTTGCAATAACATCAATGTTACATTAAAGTCAAATGCTAGCAGACAATGAACTTACAGCATCAGGTGCATGTGAAAGGGCACACCATGCTCCCCCCCCCCCCAACACTGAGGCAAGTTGGACACACAACACTCACTAGGAGGTATCCACCACCAGGACAGACCTGCACACATGTGCGTAGTACCCTGGAGCCCCATGCGCAGGTCATGATCATAACATGTTATAAACCTTGATGAGCTCATGTCCGGTATGGTGTCCCTTTGTTACCCCATGTCCCACTACTCCTGTACCAATATGAAACTCAGAACAGAACACTGGTCTGTCCAAAACCTCCGATCCAAAATATGCATATATAGAACCGGAATGCTACAGCGGAGATGTCACCAACTACAAATATGGAAACACATAACTAAAGTGATAATCCCGAGATACTCACCCAGCAATATACAGTCCCCATACCGGCCCTCGCCAAATTGTGTGAATAGTGCCGCGTGATGCAGGATATGGGAGTCATGTGTGGACCCTGGAAACCTAGGGACCACATTCAGAATACGCAGATTAGCATCACATACAACCTGAACATTCAGGGAACGCTACCTCCCTGTCTCTATGGTGGGACCAGGGCAACATGTGTGCCAATCAATAGCTCCCATCACGTGTGGTACTCCCGGCTAATGCCTCAAAGGCCTGGTTCATGGTCCCCGCTGTTTTGCCTGTTCTGGGGAATGGCTATGTACTCCCCCCATCCGGCTCTGACCATGGCACACGTACTTGGTGGAGACAGCGTGAGAAGGTGGGGCAGCTCATTCCAGCCCCTGCGGCCACATACGACTGGAAACAGCCAGAGGCAAAGAAATGTAAGGCAGCAAGGAGCTTGACTAAACCTGGTATGGCATGGGACCGATCAGTCAGGGGCTCGAGGTCAGGTCTGAGATCCCTCATAGAGCTCCCTAATATCCCTTGTGCTGCGTCGGTACAGGTAGATGACCTGGTTCCTCAACGCATTGCCTGGAGCTTGGCTCTGGGCCTGTAGAGGCGAGGCTGCCGAGCCTGCACCTCGACACGCCTTGCTGCGCTGTTCACCAGCACAGCACCTGCCTGGTCCGCCCCCACAACTGCAGGTCTGAGTTGCGGCGGGACAACATCCATGCCCTGTGCAATCATAACCAATGGTCACCAGCTCCCCTGTCCTGCAACCCGCAGCATCTGCCCACGTCTCAGGCACATGCAGCAACATACATAGACTACATAGACCTCTTGTTCCACCCAGCCACACAAACACACTCAGACACACACAACGACCTCCCTAAACATTGAGCACCTCACAACCCACACCAAGCACCACACACACAAAACAACCAACAACTCACAAAAACACTTGCTCTGACTCTCTCAGTGTCTCTCAGCAACCACACACCTACTCCTCATCCAACTAAACCCCTCACTGTGGACCAGGTATGCAGGCCGGTATAATATAGTTGCTCTCCTGATAAATTTCTCCCTTGCGCATTTGCAGCTGTGCATGCGCGGTGCCTTTGCATCGCGTTACTGCGGCAATGGGCTTTCTGTGCGTGGCAACACGTACGTCGCGCGATGATTTTGCACATGCGCGTGACGCGCTCAATTCGCCTTACAGCCTGTGCCAATGTGTGCGCATGGGCGGTAGTCTTTGCTTCATGCTTCATGTGCACCTCGTGTTGCACTAGCGTGGTAGCCTCACGCACAGACTCACATGCACCAGGTCAGCGCATGTGCTCTGCGCACAAAAACCACGCCCACACAACTGCACATGCTCGAAGTACACCAAACTACGAAAACCTATAAATCTGTCTCCTCCCTTGGGCGCCTTCGAGGGTTATAATTGAGGAGTATACGGTGAAGAGAGGTGGAGAGATATCAGAGAGAGGTATAGAGAGTGACTTGGATGGTAGGCTTGTTCTGTAGTTCTGTGTTTTGTAAAATTGTATTGTGCATTTGGTAACGTGGGTGTGGAGTGTGACGCTGTATTCTGCTGTGGTTTGTTAGAGTGATTCTGTGGATTATGAAAGAACATAAGAACATAAGATATGCCATATTGTGGGTGTGGTCAGACCAAGGTCAATCAAGCCCGCAGCATTCCTGTTTCCAACAGGAGGGCCAATCTGAGGTCATACGTACTCTAACCAAGTTTCCCCAAGAGGCGACACAGTGTTCCACAATTGCTTTGTACTGGTTCAGAGCATTGATATCCTGGGTCCCTTCTTAATAATGGTTTATGGACCTTTTCCCTCCAGGAACTTGTCCCCAAACCTTTTTTAAACCCAGCTACACTAAAAGCCTTTACTACAATCCTCCAGTAACAAATTCCAGAGTTTGATTACACTTTGAGTGAAAAAATATTTTCTTTTATTAGTCTTACATAGTTTACCCCCTGTAGCTTCATTGCACTGTCCCCTAAGTCTTTCCCATATTCTGACTAAGCGTAAAACAATCAGATCTACGTTTACCTCCCGTTCCACTTTTCCGTTCATTATTTATAGACTTGTCTATCATATCTATCCCCTCAGCGTTCTCTTCTCCAGTGCTAAAGAGCCCCAACCTTTTTAGCCTTTCTTCATAGGAGTATGCTTCCATCCACTTTACCAGTTTGGTGGCTCTTCTGCTGAACCTTTTCTAAAATCGCTATAATTTCCTTTTTAACGATACCGCGACCAGAATTGCACCCACAATATTCAAGGTGCGGTCTTCACCATGGAACGATATAGGAGGCAATTATAATCTCTTTTGTTTTTAATTTTCCATATCCTTTTCCTTATCATACCAAGCAATTCTAATTTGCTCTCTATGGGCCGCCTGCTGCACACTGGGCCGAGGGTTTTACCCCCAAGGTAATCCTACATGACGCCTAAATCTTTTTCCTGGGTGGTGGTTCCTAATGTGGCACCTTGCATCTGTGTAACCATAGTTTGTTGGGTTGTTTCTTCCCTAGGTGCATAACCTTGCAACTTCTCCACATTAAATTTCATAGTGCCATTTTGATGCCCAGTCCTTCCAATTTATCAAGATCCTCTTGCAATTTGTCCACAATCACCTCCTGGGTTTTAACAACTTTAAATAGTTTTGTGTCATCTGCAAATTTGAATAACCTCACTTGTTATTCCACTTTCCAGGTCCATTTATGAATATGTCAAAAACAGCAGCGGACCCAGCACACGATCCCATGGGGTACACCACCTATTCACCTTTTCTCCATTGGGAAAATTGGCCATTTAGCCCTACCCTCCTGCTTTCTATCTTTTAAACCAGTTCCTGACCCACAGTAGTACAACTGCCTCCTATCCCATGACTTCTTTCAGTTTTGCCAAAAGTCTCTCATGAGGGGACTTTTGTCAAAGGCTTTCTGAAAGTCCAGATACACAATATCAACCGACCTTCACCTTTGTTCCACCTGTTATATTTCACTCCTTCAAAAAAACATAAACAGATTAGTAAAGACAAGATCTTCCTTGTCTAAAGCCATGGTTTGGCTGTCCTTCCCCATTAGGTCGTGACTATCTACATGCTGAGGTAATTTTATTCTTTATGATGTTTCTCTACCATTTTTCCCTGGTAGTGAGTGTGTCAGGCTCCAAACTGGTCTGATAGTTCCACGGGATCACCCCCTCGAGCTATTCTTTTTAAAAATTGGTCCGTTACATTGGCGATCCTACCCAATCCTCAGGTCACCTTAGAGAATTACCTGATTTAATGATAGTTCACAGACTTCACTGATAGCAGGTCCCTTGCAATCTCAAATTTCAAGTTCTTTCAACACCCTTGGATGTTCCCTATAGCCATCCGGCCCAGGTGATTTGCTAACTCTTCAGTTTATCTAATAGGTTTGTAAGAACCATCTTCCCTGATGTATCAATATTTCCTTCAATTCTTCCACAACACCTTTTAAATACCACTTCAGTCATGGGTAACATCCCTACCATCTCTCCTCAGTAAAGGGACCGAAAGCAAAGAATCTTAATTCAGTCTTTCCGCTTATCACGCCTTGTCGCCTCTTCGTGCTCCTTTAACCCCTTTATCATCTAATGGCACCAACTGACTCTCTCACAGGTTTTTTGCTACGGAATGTACTTGAAAAGGCTTCTTTATTTGTCGCGTTTTTGCTTTCCGCAGCAAAAGCTTCCTTCTCAAATTCTCTCTTTGCCTTGCCTTATCCAAATGCCTTGCCACTTTGACCTTGCCAGTTGCTTGTTGCTGTTTCCCAGGTTTCATCGTTTGTCCTCTTTTTTCCATTTCCTGAAAGATGCTTTTTTTGGCAAACAACAGCCTCTCTGATCCTCACCTTTAAAACCATGCTGGCAGATTTCTTTTGGACTTCCTTCCACTTTTCTTAAAGTTCTGTGTCTCTGTGTGTCTGTGTTGGGGTGAGGGTTGGTGGAGGGTTGGTGAGGGGTGGTGTGTGGTGAGGGGGGAGGGTGATGGAGAGGGAGTCGGAGAGGGAGTGGGAGAGGGAGAGGGAGGTGGGGGAGGCAGGGGAGGGTGGGGAGGTGGGCCCTTCCGCTGCTGCTGCTTCTGCTGCTGTTGCTGCTGCTGCTAATGCTGACACACCCAGGGCAGGGACCGTCCGGCCTATGGGGGCAGAGGCAGGGCCATCTGGCGGGGCACCCAGGCTGCACAGTACAGCCACACCACTAAGAGGAAGAGGGTACCAGTTGCTGGCCCACAGAGGAGAAGGGCTGTAAGGTTCTCAGAACAGGAGAACCACATCCTCCTTGCAGGGGTCCTAGAGACCTATGACATACTTTTTGGCCGGCTCAGTAGTCGGACAACTGTGTCTAGCAGGATGGCAGTTTGGGAGGAGATACGTGTTGCAGAGGTGGAGGCAGGGGGCACACCCCGAGATGTGGAAAGCCTCAAAAAGAGGTTCTCAGACATCAAAAGAGGGGTGAGACAGCACATGTCTTCTGCGAGACCACATGCTCTGGGAACAGGTGGCGGGGGCCCCTTCATACCGTCCCCTCATGCCCCTGGAACATCAGCTGGCTGAGAGATTGGGAACTATCTACCTCCGTGGTCTACCTGAGGCCCTCGACTCTGCACATCCGCAGGCTGGTATGTATGTTAACTTTCAGCTCCCAGTCAATGCCTGAAACTCACATTGGGCATACCTCCGCCATTTGTAAAGACCCTCCATACCTGTCACCCAAGACCCACCATGTACCTATTCAGGTGGCACTTATTTGTGACATACCCCATGCACAACGTGTTATGTTATCATGTTCTGGGGCCACATTCTAGATGAGTCCCTCATCCCGCCCCTCTCCCCAGCTGTCCCGAAAGGTGCACGCACACCAGACACCACCCCACACCCACACCTGTGATTGTTATCCCCTCTCAGATTGTGACGGCCATTGATAAGGGCATGTTGGAGTGACATACTATCTGCACAGTGCTGCATGTGTGGTGGTAGTGGGCCAGAGGTGATGGTTAGTCGTAGTCCACTGCACAGTGGGTCACAGGCAACCACAGGTAGCAATTACAGGAATAGTATGTCTGATGAAAGCATGCCCTGCTCAAAAGGCACCTGTCAGTCATACAGGGGATGGCAGACCATGTGGAAGGGTTGGCCCATGATCAGGTTTGTGAGGACATGTTTGTGCCAGTTGGAGAAAGGGATGGGATGGGGGCCGCATGTGGCATGGCACAAAGAGCTGAGACATGGCAAACACATCAGGTGTGCACGGGGCACAGCACCCACATGTGGCCCCAGGGATAGGTACATGGGAGTATACGTCGGAGTCACAACCACAGAGGACACCTCTCCCACAACAAACATATCAAACAACCCGTAATTACAATATACTGCAATTCAAGGACACAACACCAACGTGATCCACTGACAGATACCAATGACACCAGATCCGTGACACAACACAGTATAACACCACAGTTAGACTACTGTAATGTTATTCTCCAAGGGACGGCTACTAGATAATTACACACACCTCAGGTAGGCTCAAATAGTCACTCCAAGGATTATCTTTGCAGAACACCTATAAGATAAGATATCCCTGTGTATCTACCGCTCCACATTGGCTGTCTGTCCTCATGCAGATTCATGTATTTGTTTTAGTTTCCACATTCTCTTATATACTGCGCTAGCCTGCATCAGTGCGTTTTACATTGACCAAAGTGAGCTTACATTGAACAGGGCATGATAACTTGCTAGTAACTATTTTATAGGGAACTATGTAGGGTTAGTGGCTTGCCCAAGACCACAAGGCCCACCTGTGGGACTAGAAACCCCAGTCCTTCCAGCCCAAGGTTGCTGTCCTCTATTGGGGATGTGAACCCCCAACCTTCTGGCCAGAAGTACCTTGCGCCAACCGCTAGGCCACTCCTCGAGTCCATATAGACTCATTATATGTTCCCTACATAATCCATTTACGGTCACCACATATATAGCTCCATCCCTGTTATCTACGCTCATCAACATCTCACATGAATGTTATATCAGGAGAACAAATAAACCATCACGCGATACTGGTCCATGATTCTATTGTAAAGACATGTCAGCAGACAAAGAACCCAGCCATCTCATTCCTTGCCCCTACGTCATGTAACAACCCCCAAATTGACATCAGAGGAATTGAAAGCCTCCCATTATCCATCCGCAATCAACCAATCAAACTATAGAATCCGCACCACAACAACCTACAAATGGAAGCTCATGCAACCTAAGAGAGGAGCACCGAACATCAGTCATTCATTGACCCCACATAGACAAACCATACAACCTTTCACACTCATTCACATTGCACACCAATATTTGTTTTACTCATGAATGCAATTGCCTGTGAAAATGTAAAATATCATAATTAATGGAGCTATGTCCCTTTAATGTTGGCATCCTGGGTATGAGACACGTACCATGCATACCCATATTGAAATGTTCATACTTTGACTGTTATATCATTGTATCACAGTTACATATGATAGGTTGATTGTGCTATGTTCCACATACTTTCTATGTAAGAAAATAATGGTACTTCTATAATAACGTTGGTGTTCTGTACTCCGCCACAGATCTCGGAAAGTGGCGTTATAGTAAATATGTACAGCTAAATACATAGGTAAACACAGAAATGATGGGTGCAGACATGAATGGGAGGGTGTAGTGGGCCCTGTATGCATGCCACATGCAGGGCCCCCCCCCCCATCATCTCAGTGGTTTCTGTACCACACACATATACATAGGTGGAGTGTATAAACATATGTGTGCTGTATCTGATTGTTTACAATGCAGGTGACTACAGTACAATGGAGGCCCAGGGTGAGGAGGGGGAGGAGGAGGAGGAAGAGGAGGAGTAGGAGGAGGTTGACCTGGGCATCCCTCTGAATGTGGAGGTGGCCGAGGCTGCTGTGTATGGGGCCAGCAACAATGGGGTGGAACAGATGCTCGAGGCACCCATCGCCCCCGGACCTACAGTGGTGGCTGCAGCCAGTCCAGCAATGGGGCCAGGCAGATGGAAGCAGCATATCTCCACGACATGGCCATCATGATGTCCGAGCTGAGGTCGCAGAGGGAAGCAGCAGTGCGTGAGTCAGAAGGTGGGTGATAACAGACTGTTACATCCACAATGCACAACCCAGTGTGCTCTGGGTGGTGTGGTGTGTGGTGCATGTGGCAACATTCCATCCACAGCTGTCACATGTAAGGGTCATGCAGATAGGGGGTTAGTGTAGCAAACCAAAGGGTCATGTGCATGATAGATGTGTAAATGTCACACACAGCAGAACAACCGTGGGCCCAGTTTCCCACCTACAGATGCAGACAGATGAGGGATGCTGTCAAAGGTCCATCACGTTGTCGGACATGACACAGAAAGAAGCATTGCCCTTGCTGCAGTCTTCCTCCTCGCATATGGCCAGCTCTCTCGCTGAAAACAGGTTGCCCTCTATCCCCTCGTCCCTGACAATCAGATCAGACAGATATAAAGATAAGCAGCTTCTGTCATGTAATGTCACACAGCCCCCATTCCCCCCTGTCTGCATCTCAAGGGGGTAAACACTCACTACATATATATTTTGAGGTCCAAAGGTGTTAGGATACCCAAAGTCAGGGACATACAGAGGTCACAGGATCATAGGTTAAGTAAAGATGTTATGCGGGGCACACACGTCCCACCAGGCCTTTCTGTATGGCAAACAATTTGGATATATTGCATGGCACACAGACAGGGCCAACAACATGTCCCCTACCTGTAGGTCTGACTGTGTCCCCCAATTGCATGTGTTTTGAAAAACACACACCACCCCAAGGTCACCTAACGACCCATGTTGTGATTTGGTGGACTCTTCAAGCCCCAGCTGCCACCACTGCTGCAAAACAGATTTAGAGAATCACGCCCCAAGCTCGGGTTATCCCCGCCCTCACCCCGGGGGTACCACCTGTTTGTGGAACCCCAAACATAACCCTGTCCGTGTGTTCCAGGGGTCTGCCCATCTCTGGTGAACCCCCCCCCTTGATCCCCCCTGCCCTGTCCACACCCTCCACGTGTTTCTTAAGGTGTACACGCAATGGTAGCCAACCCCTCCTCTGTTTTACACAAGGTCTATGTCAACCCCTCTGCTGTCCGACATGTGACGCTGCAGTGCACCTGCGCACGTAGGGGCTGATATCCTTGTGCTGGCCACCCCCTCACTTGAGATCTATAGGGCATTCTCTGTAACCTGTCCAAGCGGTGGCTGCCCCTCTGTTTGTGCCCCCACGTGGGCTTGTCCCCCGCCCCCCCCCCCATCACCACTGCTTTCCACCATCTGGGTTTGTCCCTGGTTGCTGCGCCGCCTCACCTACATGATGGACCTGTGCTAGCTACCTGTGCCCAAGCCTTTTGCTCTGCCAGCAGTACGTGTTTTGTGTCAGCACAGCCTGCGGAAATTTGTGTTTGACTCCAACATCAACATAGTAGGACGTGTCCTGTTGCGTGTCCATAACCTATGCTATGGTGAGATATATGTCTGCACACACAAGCCATGTGTCAACGTGGCTCTACCCTATCACATATACGATCTGGTGGAATATGCATGACAGGTTTGTGTATGACCTATGATTACTGGACCGGTATCTCACAAAACACCTTGTGTCCCACACACAGGCAATCGTCAGGCTCCTCGAGCGGCTAAACAACACGATGATGGCCATCTCAAGGCAGCTGGGTCAGATCCATGAGGAGATGCATGCGTACCGAGAGGAGGTCAGGGCCGTCCCATTCATCGAGATGTGCGCCGCCCAGCAAGGCATGCTGGAAGTCATGCGGCGGACAGTACTAGCAGCGCCACTGGCACCACCACAGCCACCACCACCGACAGCCCCGCCACCGGCACCAGCACCGCAAGAGGTCCGGCCAACACGGGGGAGGGTTTTGCCATGTGGTAGGCGAGGGAGGCCACGCCGTCACTAATCTCTGGGTCTAGCCACAAAGCAACTACACCTGTGATGATGATGCCTATCACTGTCCAGGAGGGAGAGTACAAGAGATGCCGTAGTTGTGAACAGTTCAGCCAATGATGGCTGGTAACAGCATTATACCTGCTTATTTCCCAAACTGACAGCCAGTCCCAGAGTGCATTGCTGTACAGAGGGCCTCTAGGGTAATAGAAACAGGGGTACGTAGGTGCAATCCAGGGATAGATGAGTTAATCGCTAATCACCAAACTACCATGGCAGGGCCTGTCTCAGAGCACCTGGATTGTCCCTTGGGTGGAGTGGCCCCAAGGACACATCCTAGATAAATGACGGGTACCGTACAGACAGCGTGGAGAGCTGCTCGAAAAGGATGGAGTACAAAGACAGCTACGTGAGAGGCAAGAGGTTGAAACAGCGTGGGCAACAGAGAGAGCAGGAGCCTAAGGAGATTGCTGTGGGGGAAAGGAAATCGCCAACAGAGTGGCTGGGAGGTCCAAAGTGTGGAGGCCTACGCAGTATGCCTGTGGAGGCCTGTTGCAGTGGCCACACATCGTCATTGGAGTGGGGAGGCAGGGGCCTGGAGATGTACAGGCAGAAGGTCCCAGACGGTACATATGAGATAGACGGCTGCATATGGATAAGGGCCCCATAACCTGTGCATGACGATCTTGAAAAAAGGGGAATGGAGGGCCAGTAGCCCTGACTTGGGAACTGGTCACAGGGGTTACACCTCTTGCTGGCCAACATATCTGCACAGAAACCCAAGGACAAAGCACCCACAGGTATGATCACTGGCGTTGACCATAGCATCACACCAGAGGTACAGCTGGGACATACTAAGTGCTCATTTGAATACCAGTTGCGGGTCCCATGAGCTGTCACATGGGAATGAGCACATGATATGTCTGCAACAGGGCCAATTATCAGATGTATAGGATCTATGCATGGATTGCTCTCTGTCCGAACTGTTGTTCTGATTTTCTGCAAAGAAAAGACTCAAGCAGCAAAGGGATCTTGTGGTGGTCATGAGCAAACCCATGATGATGTCCCCAAGAGAAAAAGGCAACGTGCGCTGATCCACGTGGCACAAATGAACTAACCGTCTGGCCTTGATAGCACCTGGGTTTAAATGGGGGTCATCAACTGCACACGTGGAGCTAAGTGGAGGTATACTTTGTGTGTAGACGGGAAAGCTGTGTGTGGATAGTGTGGTAATCACTGCCCTCCCGAGGGTATGGAGATTTGCGGAACGTTCTCAGAAGAGAGGAATCACACAGAATCGTCAATTGTGACCAGAGGACACCACACAGCTCTGCGGAGCTGAAACACAGACACCAGGCCAGGGGAGGGGCCAGGCAGCGGCTCTGATAGGAAACAACCTGGGGCTGGACAAGTTGTGCCGAGAGAAAAAGCCCTTTTGAAAGCCTTGACCAGAAATGATGGGTGGATTGGTGGAGTTACCGGGTCTGAAGAGTTTGGAGAGATGTCGGAGAGCCCGAAGAGGTTCCCAGAGGCAGAGTTCAAAGTGCTGGATACCAGTCTGCAGGGATCTCCAAAGGTGCTGCTGAGAGAAGTCCTATGAGGTTTGGATGAAGCTATGTTGTGGGATCATGTGAGAGACAGAGACCTGCACCATATGGCCCCATAGGCAGCCACACACTGAAGGAAACTCATCCCACCAAATAGAGCCATGACCTGGGAGGGCAAGACAAACATAGCTGGGACATGGTTTGACCCATACTGGCAGGCAGTGCTACAGAGAGTTACAACAGGGGGAGGACCCTCCTGAGGATACGTCACCTAACAGGCGAGGTGACCACACGATGATGAGCCTCCCAACAGGACAGGTTTCTTGCAGAAGGATGTCAGTTCCAATACAGAAAATGCTGGAGGAGGTAATGCACATATCCTATGTTTGTGTGCCCTGTTGTGGAAACCTTTTGAACTGCCCTGAGCTGTAGCAGCCAAGCCCTGCAATGGACACAGTTGTTGAGCAGGAGGAGGATGTAATCGACACAGAGAACGGCCAACCTGATAACAAACAGGCCTAATTGCCCCTAGAAGACACTCAGCAGTTCTCTGAGCTGATATCAGGGAAACATAGAACACCGTATGCAGACTATACATCCATCAGATCAGAGGAGTACATTCAGGTAGAAAATGATCTGGCTACCGTAACCACCTATCCTTGTAGCATGGACCTCTCAATAATGTATTAGAGGACATCAATATCATGACGCTTGGTAGCTGTTTAGGAAGGGTATACCAAACATTTGCCATCTCTGCCGTCATTGCCGTGAGACTTCAAAACAGTTTTGCCCCAGTGTTGGAAAGGCATGCTGTGCCCTGAACAGCTGTCACTGTGAGGATGAAATATTCTTGACTAAACACCTGGGGAATGCTGAGTTGACGCCCATCGAGATCTGAAAAACTTTCTGGATGCTAGTTCTATCTCAGTAGTTCGTGAGGGTCTGAGCTTCCAGGCTCATGTTAAATGTTGCCCCTTACCGTTTGTACCCATGACTGTCTGTTCGCTGGGGGGACATCCACAATACCAATGAGATAATCCTGCATGCCTCACCATCTTTGGCCGCTACTACAGTTGCCTACCTGGGCAGATATTGAGGTGGAGCTCAGTTCCCATCATTCATAGGTGACAGTGTAAAACTATAATCACCTACATCAATAAGGCCACTCCTACCTGTACACTCCAGGGCACAGGCAGGAGGGTAGCAATGTAAGAGGGGCTGTGTGACCCCATGTTTTTTGTTTCCCCCAATGCTATGTTAAGGAGTCAGTTGCCAAATGTGAATGATCTTTGTCTATGTTCCACATAAGGTCTTTGTTGCTGGGGTCGATCATGTTCAGTGTACCATTTTTGCTGTGACCAGGGAAAGAATATCCTATTGCTGTAAACAAGCATACCTGTGTGTGAAATAAACCACAACGTATTTCACGGTCAATTTTGTCTAGTACTACTGGAACTAACGTATGTGTGGTGCGTGGCTGGTGATGAGCGTGTGGACTGCAATGGCCACACGTCCTGTGCATGTTGTGACCTTGACAGGATGGTGGGACAATCGACCACCTGACACCCCTTTACACAGCACATGCGACGTGTGTGTCCCAATGTGTGTCCCTGTGGTTCCCTTTGTGGTTCGCACATCAATGTCGTGTCCCTAATCCTATGAAACTGTACCCAGGGCCGTCGCTAGTGCGTTTTCTCCCACCTCCAGGTATTACTGCACACCTCCCCAGCACATGCATGTTTGTCCGGCACAGTGTATTCCCACTGCCCCTTGGCTGCAGTGGTCCGCCTCACGCACACACCCCTGTAGAGGCAGGTGGACCTTTCCATGGTTGCATGGTCAGTAATCAGAGCCTTCACCGTGTCCACACCCCCCTAACCTCAACATTGGCTTCTTATGTGTGTCCATCACCCCTGCCAATAACAGTGAACACATGCCTGGCCCTCCCGAGGTGATCATGTGGCACATGCAGACATGGGTGGCATGCATATGTCGGCTGTTACATCCCGCTAACACATTGGGCTACAACACGCCACACCCTATGACACGGATGTTCCAAGGCCCCCCTTACATAGCAATATCCCATGCGCCTTCCCTCGTCCCTCGCCCCTACACACGTTAAGGCCCCATGACTGCATGTGGAGCCGTTCCACGTATGCAACCCATGTCTACCCCCACTGCCGATCCGGGTCCACACACATATCCCATGCTTGCATCCATAGTGAGTGGGTAAGGGAAACACGTGAGCATTGTGTCAAATAACAAAAGCAAATGTTTATTTACAGATAACACAACCATTGGCAACATGCCACAGGTCTCCTGCCCCATGTCTGCAGGCAGAACACAGCACAGCACAGGGTACCTGTGGACATCACAGGTGCCATCAATGATGCCTGTGACGCCCTTCAGCAGATGCCCGTCTACATGGCAGCTGTGCCACATCGGCGGACACCTGCTGAACAGCCCCCGTCAGACACTGTAGTGCGTGGTACACGATACGGACGTCGCGCCGCACGTCATCCACAGCCCCCAAAACATCATGCATGCACCTGCCAGCACACAGACACACACTTTCTGTGGTCTGTGTGCTGGCATGTGCATGTGATATGTTGGAGGCTGTGGATGGCGCAGTGACACACAGACGCCCGTCCCGTGTTTCCGCCTGCTGTGTCTGACGGGGGCCCACAGTGACCTGTGCTGTGCTGTGTTCCCCCGCAACGTCAACCCAGCCTGCTCCCCTCCCCAAACCCCCTCCCACCACCCTCTCAGCCCACGCAATCACCCCCACCCTCACATGTTGTACATGTCCCCCACCCCCCTGACCGTCCCTCCCCCCCATCCCCCTCCCCCCACCGTCACCCCCCTCGGGGATGAACCGGAGGGCCTCATCCTCCTCCACCCCCTCATCCACCTCCACCGCCGACACCTGATCCTCAATCTCCTCATCCTCCACTTCCTCCTCCTCCTCCGCCGACTCTTGTTCCTCCACCTCCTCGTCATCCTCCTCGTCCTCTGCCTCCTCCTCTTCACCCTCCTCCTCCGATTCCATCTCCCCCTCCACTTCCACCACTGGCCTCTCCCTTGCACGACGGGTGGTGGGCCGCCGGAGTGCATAGGCCGAGGGCTGTTGGTCCGCGCTGCTGTCCTCTCCCTCTGTGAAGGATAACATACATTACGGCACATCCATGTGTGGCACATAGCACATGTACATATGCAGGAAACACCCAGACTGGTGGGCCAATGTGACATCTGAAGCTGGGAGTCATCCCTGGCAATACTCACCATCATGCTGTTGCCCCCGCACCTCTGCTGAACCGTGCCAGGAACTCAGGGTGGTAAAGACGGAGTTCCCGCCCCTTCTTCCGCAGGTCCTCCACCTGTGGAGATGCAAACATAGTTTGGGGTTGTCACTTTCTGGTTTCCAACAGGTGTTTGGACAACATAGACAGACCCCTGTGAGGGCAGCATCTTCATGCTCCCTCTCCCCTGCTGTCTGCTTTGCATATACAGCATAGTTCCACACCTGTAACAGTTGGTCACTGGAAAATGTGTGAATGGGGCTGCACATGTGTGCTGAGTCAGAAACAATGGGGCCTGTCTGGGGTCGACAATCAGCGTCACAGAGGACACCAGCTAGCAGCATTGCACAGCACCTACATGCTGCCCCCCCCCATTTCACCCCCTCCAGACAACACATTGGTGGAATGGCGGGAGAGATAGAGACACACTGAGGGGGAGAGAGAGGGGGAGTGAGCGAGAGTGGGAGAGACAGGGAGGGCGATAGAGGGCGACACATCCCCTGGAGGCAAGGTTGTGTGTGTGCGGATCAACCCCTTAGTTTCCGTGACATCATCTGGTACAGGTGTGTAGGTATGCGGTTCCCAGAACAGAGAGGGACATAGTTCCCACAGGCGGGGGCCCCTAGTCGTGTTTGCCAGGGACGTGTCCCCGGAGTGGTGGGGCCCTGTGGAGGGGGTCCACTACCAACCATGGATCTGCGCCATCCCCTATGGGTGGCGCTCCAGAGTCGGGTATGTATGGGATAGGTGTTGTACTGCAGCCTGAACAGACATTGCATCCCTGTATGGGCCTCCACAAGAGCAGTAATGGCCCATGAAGGTGTGAGCTGCGCAACATGTAACTGCCCGTCAGCTGTCGTTCTCACAGGCAGGATGGCGTGGAGCCCTGGTGGCTGCCATGGCTCTCACATTGTGAGTGGTGACATGGACATGCACAGCGGATGGTGTGCCATGATAGAGGAATGTGAGACACTTTACACAAAAATAGGGACATCTCTCTGTGAGACCGCTGTACCCACATGGGATGGATACGAGTGTGGGGATAACTGAGGGGACCCTATGTGTTGCTGTGTCCCATGGAAATAGAGAGCCACGGCTCCCCCACATTACACAGTATAATGTCCCTTCCCTGCATCTGGGCCATGGGGCTATGGGACGGAGAAAGGTAGATGACGCTGCTTGACCAAATAAATGTACACATCCACCATAGCTATGACATGTGTCTGTGTCCGTAGGGGGACCATATAATGTCAGATCCCTGTGTAGGGTGGACCTGCCACTTCAGCTTGCACCCCACTGATACGCCCTGATGACGTAATTGCACTAATGTGTAGCACCATCAAGGGCAGAAACATTATGGACGTAGTATCCAGGGCATCTGACAGGCCCTGCATAACTTGGCCCAAAACAAGATAGCAGCCACATGCCACTGGGGGTGTTTCCAGGGGAGGGTGCAGTAGGGGCAGGCACTCCACAACGCACCCTCTGAGTGTATGTGAGGCACCTGCTTATCCATCAATGGGTGGTGATGCTGCAGCACTGGCATTGCAATGGTTTATGACTGACCTCATTTGAATACCAGTGTGTGAGAGGTGATGTGGTTAGACCCACACTGCGTCGCGTGGGACGGCACAGTGTTTTACGCACATTTGTGGACACCAGCTGGATATTCCCTCCCACCTGAACGCTTGGGCATGCCCTCTGGCTGTTTCCATGGGCGCAAAACGGCCATGTCACACATCCAGGGTGAGGGGGTAGCATAAGGCATTCAGCCATCCCTAACCAGGTTCAGGAAATTACAGACTGTGGGTTTGGATGCCATCCTGTCCCCTCACCCTGCGACACTGGGTCCTGAGACAGGGAACATGTCCCTGCGAGGGACCAGTTACAGACGTGGGTGGAGAGGGTACCACACCTAGTGGTTGAAGCATGGGGCTATGTGGATCATGTTGTCTCTGTTCCCCATGGGGCTAGCAGGTGTCCTTGCAATCCACAGAATGTCCTTGGGAGATATAGCGGGTCATGCCCCCAATTGCGGAGAGGGCAAACCTCGGATGACATCCATGAGCCGGAATGTGGGAACCTAACTGTGTACCTGTGGCATGTGACACATCTGTAGAGTGGTCTATATCTGCATATCCATAGAGTTACAATCATCCTGCTGAGGTGGTACATGTGTAGGGTCCATGTGTGCCGGAGCACAGCAATACTGCTTTTGTTGGAGGGATATTTGACATTGCCATTGAGATGGACCGCCAGGAGATGGGTATGTTGGTCTGTGTCAACCGCCCCCAGTTTACGTGCCTTGATGCATTCTGACAGAGAGCCTGTGACACTTCATTTCACCACCTGGCACATGGCTACCTGATCGTCTGCATGAACTACTTGTGTGTTGCCCTATCAGGGCGGGTTGAATGTCTGGTGGGACAGGCTCATTGCTCCGAGCCCACAAATGTCTGTGCTGGGATGACTCCCATGGACCTCCATGTGGCTGTGGGTGAGGTGTTCAATAGATGAGCAGCCCACCCCACCTTGACAGCATATGTTGTGAGGGTGGGCAGAGGTGTTGTTTGTGGGACAGGTGCCTCCATCCACCTTTGTGCTGCTTAACGCCCCCAGTCCAGGGGCTGTGTGGGGTTGTCTGCAATCACTCTCCAATCAGAGTGACAGCCTGTTGCATGCGTCCACTGGGAGGGCCGTGAGCGTTGGGTTGCTCCCAGTGCAGACATGCATAGGGGACACATGCCAAATAGCTGCCATGTGCCCCAGCTGCTGGAGCATCTCTCAGTCCGACAGTCACGTTGCTTGTAGTGGCCAGGTCACAGTTGCACAATGCAAGGATGGCGAGGCTGCAGCAGATGGGTAGTTGTCAGTCTTTTACCTTCCTGTGCTCATCTGACCTCCAGCGATTGGTTGTGAGTCTGGAGGGATGCCCTGCAATCTGTGTGACGGCATACCTCTTGCCATGCACGTGGTGTGTGCGTGGGAGAGTGGACCAGTCCTCATTCTGTGACTTTGGCCAGATGGGCCACTCGTCCAGGTGTGACTATACACATCTCTCCCTTGTACGGGGAAGGGAAGCTCCCCCAGCCATGCACCTTGTGCATACTCTGGGCGCTGCGGCCGGCACCAGGGGGTGGGATTTGTAGTGATAGTGCCCCCCATGAAAGCCGTAACCCAGTATACCTACGTGGTATTTGGTGGCTGTGCACATGGGTGTAGGCATCCTTGTGAACTGTGGATGTGGGCCAGTCAGGGCTGTGGGTGTATGGGGATAGGTATTCTATTTCATGACATGTGTACATCTTTATGATGCATAACCTGCCCAGTTCTGTGGGATCCCAGATGTGTCTGTGCCCTCCTGTTGTCTCAGTTATGTGGTGATAGGGGCTGTGACACACAGAACCCTGTTGTGGAGGTGTTTTCACTTGTAGCCCTCCTGGACTAGGTAATGCTTTACCTCTGGGACCATTTGGGGGTGCGTTTGTGGGAACTGACCCTCCGTTCTGTGGTGGGAATGTGAGACCTCTGAAAGGTGGCCTGTGGCACCTCCTATGATGGACAGCGCCTATGGTTCCACTTGTCTGTCTCACCATACGTGCATGCGGTCACATTGACCCCATGGGATTGTGGACATATGTTTTACGTGGATGGCCTGGTGGGGACATGTACCTTATCAAGGACTCCGAGGCCCTGTGGATGCTGATGCTGCTGTGTCTGCTACAGCAGGGTGTCGCGCAAATTTGGGGACTATGTAGATTTGTGTCCCTTTTCATCAGATTGGGCAGAGGGTGGTCCATGCTGGGCATATGACTGCTAGCATCCGTTGGTTCTGGACATGGAGGTGTCTTTGTCGGCTTCCCCCTTTGCAGGACTGCAGATCATGGACAGCCTGTTCAGGGTGGGCCTGTCAGCATCCGCCTCATTGGATGTTTGCTGCCACCATGTCCCTGACAGGTTGCAATGAGTACAGTGGGTGTAGCAAGGTTATTCCTGTATACAGTGTTCCAGTTCGGCGCCTGTCAGCCGGGCACGTGTCCATGACACAATGGCAATGGCGAAGACTCAGCCTGTGCCCTCACACCGATCCAATGGTAACCCGTTGGCAACAGTTGGCTTTGTGTGGCCATGCCTGACAGGTGCTACATATACCCTTCCTCTGTCATACTGGAGGGGCGGACGTAGGAGCTATAGATGTGTTGCTAACTCAATCAGAAACCGTACCCATGTACATGATTTTGGACAAGATCCTGGCTGATAGGAGGGATGCATGGCAGGCACGGTGACCCATGGTATCTACGTTCGTGTGACCCTGCCTGAAGGGTTGACGGCATGTCATCTGTGACAGTATATTCTCATCATAGGGTACACCACCACCACAATAGAGTTGCTGAGAGGGCTATGTTGTTTGGGAGGCTGGTGGCGCAGGTCTCAGGGTAGCTATTATCCTGTTGGTGGCCATATGGGTAGGTTTTGAGAGGTGCATCCCATCCTTTTCAGGGGATTATCCATTACGTTCTGATTCCCTGTCGCCACCCTTTGCGTCCGGGGAGCTTGGTGATTGTCTGTATCCTGTGCCATGTGCTCTGATTCTGTTGCTACAGGACCGGTGTGGACCCTGACTACATGTCTGTGCAAATCCTGGTGAGACATATCCTCAGGCGATGGCAATAGACTCATGGGACATGCAGGCCCCTCCTGGAGACTCAAATTCGTGCCCTCAGAGCTGTCACAGTCATCAGGCCCCTCAGAGGATTGTACATATATTGTTGCTGGGCGCTCAGGCTTAGTGCGGTTCGGGTACTGAGAGACGTGGGTACATGGGTGACATGGTAACAGTGTGTCACAGACTGTACCCATCAGCGCTGATGGTCCGTTTGCCCATGCTGTGACCCACATCTGTGTGAGTTCCGGTGACACGATGTGTGTGGTCTGTGGTGGTAATGGCGACCTTGATGCCACACGATAGACGCAAGACAGCATTTTGTGGCCAGCATCTTCTGCTCCAGTGACACTGCCTATGCCTGTGTTTTATTACCGGCCCCAGCCAGTACCCAGGAGCAGCGGCCAACAGGGTTCAGATGGGCTTACGGCCTACAGACCTTGATGTGGCTACAAAATGGCCTGTGGAGACTGTGGATCCCTCCAGGGCTTTTTGGCCCTAGTGCGTTCCGCAGGGGCAACGCTGGGGCATCCCGATGTTTGGATGGGATAGGACCCTCTCTGAACCGGCCAGCTGTTGTTTTGGCTCCATGAGATGCACAGGGGGGAGGTCACTTCCCTGGTGACATGGCTGCCAACACAGCCACGTCAGTGTGGATGTGGGTATTGAGCTTGTCTGCTCAGTTCGGCCAACCACTCTTGTATGCAATGCCACAGGTCAAACAATCAGACATGGAATGAGTGGGCCCTGTGCATCTGGGACAGCAAACATGGTTGCTGGTGACAGAGGAGCTACCGGCACATTTTGCACATGTCTTCAGATACATTGATTGATTCCCCATGCTCACAATGGATTTACGGCCTATGCACACATTGAGGGGAGACGTGCAAAGGAGGTTTTCACTCTACCCCTGGTATTTTGTTAGGGTGGGGTCAACACAGCTCCTAGTACTGTGAGTTAACATACACCATTGTTACCAGTAGGGAGGATGTCGGCAGCCGCAGTCACAGGGGTGGCAATACCGTTGGGGTGTTTTGCGCTCACAGGAACAGTAACCTGCTGGTTTGCACTAACATGATGAGCTGCAGAGCAGCATTTGGGAGAGACATCAGGGCAGCACTCAGGTGCTGTGTGATGCTCCCATATCCTTCCCCATTGGCCGCTGTGGAGCGGTCACACACAGGCTGCCACAGGGCAGACAATACCGACATGTGATAAATGTTTGTTGTTTGTCCCTGGTGATTAGCTGTCCCCAGTGCCACCTGCATGCATAGCTGTGGGTCTGGCCATGTGTTTTGTGACACCTATGTGCTTTGGCCGTGGCACCCTGTCCACACCAGTCCATTCCCCTGTGGCCCCCTTGACTGACATGGGTTAGCCCTGCCATGTTATGGTTGTCAAACATGATGTCTATCCTTCTCCACCCATAGACCTGAATGTGGTATGTTTTACACATTTGTGGTGACATTATCTAGACATGTCATCCGCCACACACCCAGTGGCAATATGTGATCCCATCACACATGGGTTATGTGACCATACAGGGAACGTTCGGTGCGTGGCAATATACACTTTACCAGGTGCCACGGCCATGACATGTGTTTTTCTACAGGTCCATGGATAGCAATGTTTGAAACACTACAGGCGCGGTGTGACCTGTGTGTCGTGGGGACAATGTTAGGTACCTCTGACCTATTTGGCCACTGTTGCACACAGCATACTGCTCATGGTGGACGTGCATCTCTCACATCTGGGCCTATCGGATGTTAGTATGTTCCTCTGACCTGGGCCCTCGTTGGTTATGGCAGGTGTGACTGCAAACACTACAGGCCAGAGGCCTTTGCAGCAGCTATGACCTGTTGCCACCTCTGCTCATGTGTGGGTCTCAGTCTGTGGTGTGCAACATGAACACGTGCATGTATCCTTCCAACAATACCTGTTATTCATCTGCAAACAGGTGTGTGCTGCCTGGGGGCTTGGCAGATGTGTGACCTGACTAACCATGCATTGCTGGGGACATGTCTCTGTTACAGACCTTTTCAATTTGATCTCTTAGTGAATGTGGGTGTGGTGTTGTTCATGCACATCCACATCTGCATTTAAATGATCATCTGGGTACATCTACGTTGTGTGTGCTGAGCTGAGGAGCCCATGGACTGTGCGAGATGTGCAACCTACCCACCATAGCCTAGTAACATATCTGATTGACATACCCTCCATTACAGTCAGCTCTCGGACCCCCTGGGTCTTGGGTGTCCTACAGCACCTCAGCAGCAACATACAACATAGCAGCAGGGTGTTTCCACGGAAACCATACGCAGGTATCAAACCTCCTGGAGATGGGGAGAATGGATTCAACAGAATAGGCACACTGCACCATATCACCAGGGTGAGAGAGAGCCCACTCTGATGTGGTCCCTGTACTCCTGGGGATAGGGGTAAGGTATTAAACAACATTGTCACACGGCCTCATAGCACCAGGGTGACTTGGGGCACACTCTGATGTGCTTTCTGTACTCCTGTGGATAGGGGGGAGGTAAGAAACCACATTGTCAAACGACCCCATAGCACCAGGGTGACTTTGGGCCCACTCTGATGGGCTCCCTGTACTCCTGGGGATAGGGGGGAGGTATTAGACAACATTGGCAAACGACCCCATAGCAACAGGGTGAGTGGGAGCCCACTCTGATGGGCTTTCTGTACTCCTGTGGATAGGGGGGAGGTAAGAAACCACAGTGTCAAACGACCCCATAGCACCAGGTGACTTGGGGCCCACTCTGATGGGCTCCCTGTACTCCTGGGGATAGGCGGAAGTTATTACACAACATTTTCAAACGACCCCATAGCAACAGGGTGAGTGGGAGCCCACTCTGATGGGCTTTCTGTACTCCTGTGGATAGGGGGGAGGTAAGAAACCACATTGTCAAACGACCCCATAGCACCAGGGTGACTTTGGGCCCACTCTGATGGGCTCCCTGTACTCCTGGGGATAGGGGGGAGGTATTAGACAACATTGGCAAACGACCCCATTGCAACAGGGTGAGTGAGAGCCCACTCTGATGGGATTTCTGTACCCCTGTGGATAGGGGGGATGTGTTACACAACATTGTCAAACAACCCCATATCTCCAGGGTGACTGAGAGACCACTCTGATGGGATTTCTGTACCCCTGTGGATAGGGGGGAGGTATTAAACAACATTGTCAAACGAACCCATAGCACCAGGATGACTTGGGGCCCACTCTGATGGGCTCCCTGTACTCCTGGGGATAGGGGGAAGGTATTAAACCACATTGTCAAACGACCCCATAGCACCAGGGTGACTTGGGGCCCACTCTGATGGGCTCCCTGTACTCCTGGGGATAGGGGGGATGTATTAAACAACATTGGTAGACGACCCCATAGCACCAGGGTGACTTGGGGCCCACTCTGATGGACTCCCTGTACTCCTGGGGATAGGAGGGAGGTATTAAACAACAGTGTCACACGGCCCCATAGCACCAGGGTGACTTGGGGCACACTCTGATGTGCTCCCTGTACTCCTGGGGATAGGGGGAAGGTATTAGACAACATTGGCAAACGACCCCATAGCAACAGGGTGAGTGGGAGCCCACTCTGATGGGCTTTCTGTACTCCTGTGGATAGGGGGGAGGTAAGAAACCACATTGTCAAACGACCCCATAGCACCAGGGTGACTTTGGGCCCACTCTGATGGGCTCCCTGTACTCCTGGGGATAGGGGGGAGGTATTAGACAACATTGGCAAACGACCCCATAGCAACAGGGTGAGTGAGAGCCCACTCTGATGGGATTTCTGTACCCTTGTGGATAGGGGGGATATGTTACACAACATTGTCAAACAACCCCATATCTCCAGGGTGACTGAGAGACCACTCTGATGGGATTTCTGTACCCCTGTGGATAGGGGAGAGGTATTAAACAACATTGTCAAACGACCCCATAGCACCAGGGTGACTTGGGGCACACTCTGATGTGCTCCCTGTACTCCTGTGGATAGGGGGGATGTGTTAAACAACATTGTCAAACATCCCCATATCTCCAGGATGACTGAGAGCCTACTTTGATGGGCTTTCTGTACTCCTGTGGATAGGGGGGAGGTATTACACAAAATTGGCAAACGACCCCATAGCACCAGGGTGACCTGGGGCCCACTCTGATGGGCTCCCTGTACTCCTGGGGATAGGGGGGAGGTATTAAACAACATTGGCAAACGACCCCATAGCACCAGGGTGACTTGCGGCCCACTCTGATGGGCTCCCTGTACTCCTGGGGATAGGGGGTTTGCCTTGAACAACATTGGCAAACAACTGCATAGCTCCAGGGTGTCTGACAGACCATGTGATGCACTTTTCACAACCCCTGCGGTTTGGCCATATGTGTTACCCTGCAGACGCAGATCCCGCCATAAGCACATGATGTTTCCAGACCCTCCTTAGGCAGATCTATGGTCTAGCTGTGTTACAGTGTGTTGTAGCACATCAACAGCAGCAGATGCTATGACTCCAGGATGGCATCATGCCCTCTGTGACCACGTCATTCAACACCTGGGTACATGGCAAACCACTCAGATGTGCTACATAAGGCTTTCTACATGTGGTTTAACCTGCTGCACTTTACTGATGTAGACTACCTACACACAGCAGCATGGACAGCTGCAAGCAACCCTGTCAGTGTATATGTTTCTTATGACGTGTGGCCATACACTTACCTCCCTTTGGTTCTCAGCAACACGGTTAAAATGCCTCGTGATGCGCTCCCAGGCCCTCCGTACCTTCCTTGTGTCCCTGCCCCTGGAGGCCCCAGGGAACAGCCTGTGCTGCTTGGGCCCTATTAATGTAGCCAGGTGGCGCAGCTCTCTGCGGCTGAATGCCGGCTTCCTTGTATGGGATGCCATTTTCCTGTCTGCACGTGTAGACGCGAGGACGCACACAACGCAACTTCCGCATTTGCGCATAGCGGCTCGCGCACATGCGCTCCGCATGGCTACACAACACAGAATGGCGTGCTATGGCGTTCCGCATGGCTGCGTGGCAGGAATTTGGACATTGAAAATGCACGCATCTTTGTGCCGCACTGGGTAGGGTGTCGACAACAGTCTGTCTACTGATCTATGCAGCCACACATAGCACCGATGTGTCTCTCATGTACAAAAGAACAATTACATTTCCTTTTATTATTCTTGTTTACACAGTGTGATCTTGAACCTCTGGACACATATCCACTGATTGCTAGTGCATTGTCTGATGAGGTGTGCTATGTGTGTCACATAGCAGGTACTGCCAGGACACTTATAACAAGGGGTGCTGACAAACCCTCAATGTCGGCAAACAGACACCCTGGTAATCTTGGGTTGTGTGTGCCACTGGAATATGTTCATTGGTGCATCTCCATGTGTGCCCTGCAATGATGTGGAGGTTGCCATAGGGAGGTGGGGGAAACAACATATTTGAACATTCCACATGCACAATAGGTTGCGTGCTGACCATTATGAGGTGATGTAGGTCGGCATGCCACCTTACTGCACTTTATCCTTTACTATGTGTGCTGGCATACAGTCCTGGTGGCAGAGGTGTTGCACAATGGTTGTTACATTGACTGATGAAGCAGGGGTAATGGGTTCAATTATCCAATGAGGCTCTGGATTATGTGTCTCAGTCAGCAAACATTATACAGCAGTGCCAACTTACGCATACTGCTGTTAATGTACATTGGTGCTGCATGCGGCATATATCTTCTTACGTTGCAACATTGTAGAATGTGCCAGTCTCCTTTCTACATTACATATGTACTGGCAGGGGCAACACCCTTACAGTGCTATACACGTCATGTTCAGTGAAGCATTATTCCTACTGTATCTACTCACCCCTGATGACACAGTCTGCAGGATTGTCTCTTTAGCCAGCCAGGCATCTGTTCTCAGCTGTAGAGCTGTGTCCCACAGCTCACCTCGCTGCCTGTGAAGCAAGGGGATGTGTGTTTCCATCCACAGTGGGGTTATTTGTGGGTGCAGCCAATGACAGGTTTGTTAATGGAAATTAGGGGTGGCAGCTATAGGATCCTGACAGTGCTGTAAGCATCAGGTGCTCCACAAGCCACCTTATAGGGCAGCCTAGGGTTACAGCACTGTGATGGTTTCTCTGTTGCCATTACTACATGACATTACACACATACTGCCCCAGGCAGACCCCATGTACCCTGTAGAATAGTTATCTCCATGTTACAATGACCTGTTAAATGTATGGCCAGTTTGTGCAAAGTATACAGCACTGATGCTGACTGGCACAGTATATGCAGTAATGTGCCTATCTAAAATGTTTGCTGGGTAACCGCACCGGGGATTTGAACCAACACTCTGCCGCTTCACAGGCATGGCATTCACCACTGGGTTACAGCTCTATATGTGTGAGGAGAGGTCTGCCTGGCTACAATATGACGTCTGCAGACTGTGTGTTGCGCTGAACAGGGTAGGGGTACTCCATTCGCACCCATGATGCACTGCACATGCAAAGCAGCAATATACAGTTTTTCAGAGGATGGTGTGTGCACCCACACAGCACCTAGGCCTAGTGGTGGGTACAGACCTTCTGTGTTGCTGCAACAGAGTGGCTACAGACTGTCTCAGTGTGGGGGGCCTGTGCTCACCCTGAGGGTGTGGTGGGGCGCACATCACCTGTCCTGGCTGAGATGGGCTATACTTCAGGTCCCATTTGTGCCAATGTTTGATAGGTTTTTTCTATCAGACACACCTATGGTACACCTCTGTCTATCTATATATCCCAGTCACATCTGGGCCTTGTGGACTACGATGCCCATGGAATAATGCATATCCTGTGTGGGTGCCATGGCCACATGATATATGTGCGTTCTATGTGGGGAAAAAGGGAGCTCTATGGACACCTAGGCAGAGTGTGTCAGCCCACCCACACTGGTCTCTGAAATACAGGATCCCCCAACAACAGATCCACATTCCATACCCCTGCAATGGTGCCAGCAGCAGACAGGGCCATCAATCTCAATCCAGCTGCAGTTGGAGGAACCCACAGAGCACCTTCTACAGTTCTGTATGCATCCATACTTCAAGCGCAGACAGACGCTAGGCCTTGAAACACCCCACACCACACCACCATCTGACATTTTCCATCAGCAAGCACAGTGAGTCACCAGCTGCAGAACCCTGCGAGGTGTTCCAGCCATACACATGCAAAATGCAGATAGTCCGCTAGCCAGTCCATTGTGCATGCTACCGCAGGACATGTGTGCACCCATAACTGGGATGTGAGCACACCCACCAGACAGTTAACTCAGTGATTGGGCCCCAGAACTACAAAAGCCATATACATCACATGAGAGACCTACTATATGCCACAATGGCAGAACCTAGCCATGCCGTGGTCACTGCTCGGTCAGGGTGAGAGTGATCTCCCAGCAGGACATGCTATGGACACCATGTCTGTGCAGGTGGTGGCCAGGCACTGCAATGTCCCAGCCATTGCCCTATGCCCTGTGCAGTTGCATCCTGCTCATGCCACCCAGTCAGGGCTATTCCCACAGTGCCTTGCTCCTCATTATGCACATTGGCAGGCCAATAACGGAACAGTGCTTACAACTTGGGCTGCGGAGGGTTTTGTCAACCACCATACACTGGATAGACAGACACACACTTGCCACACCTATGGCAGCATTGAGCACCTGTAGAGGTATTTGGCAGCCCTGGCAAACACGCCATTACTGGGCACAGTGCAGGCATGGCTATGTTAGGAAGAACCGTTGGAGTCATTCTCCAGGGTGGTGGTCTATGTCAGACATATGACCTTTCGCACGTCCCACAGACATCAGAGAGGTTGGTATGATACAGCTCAATGAGTTGATTGTGCTTAACTTTGGCACTTCTGTGTGCCACGAATCATAGCAGCCTTTTTATATCTGTGTACCGTATACCCGTGTTTACTGTGGCATTGCTAATGTATGCACATGCTAGTATTGGGAGATGCACACAGGGCACACAATCCTGCCTCTGCATTTGACTTGTGATGATTAGGCCTGCAGGTGCAGGTGTTTCTGCCCCTGTTGGCCGCTGCTTTAGGGCAGAGGTTCCCAACTACAGTCCTGGTGGCCCAAACACTGTTCAGGATTTCATGATGTCCCTGATGAATATGCCTATGGTACCTCTGCATACCATGGGGCCGGGACCTGGACTTGCAGCACAGGCATCTTTATTGGAGACTGCATCCAACCTGAGGGATCTTTTAGCCTCCAGGACTGCATTTGCGGGACTCTGCTGTAGGCAATGCATATGTTTATGTGGTGTATGTTATTTAAGGAAAGATATATGTGTTTCACGCACGCTGATGTTCTCCGCATTTAGGGTTCTGTCTTTACTATCATGTTTTCTTCCATGTGTAAAATATGTGTACTGGCATGGCAGTTGCCCCAGCTGGTCTTTGAACCGGTGACCTTCTGGTGCAAAAGGCAAGTAATGCATCCGCTGCACCACCATCTTAGCACAAAAACAGTGCATTCCCTGGTGTGTCCATGGCTGTTTGTCACACAGGGACTGGCTTTTGGGGTGCACTAAATGCACGTGAGGGGGCTGGGCCACCACCTGCTGTGAGCAGCACACACTGCCCCCTCTGCCACCGGTAGACCTCTGCCACCATGCTGACATTGCCTTATATTGGGGACAGCAGCACAGCTGAATGATATGTGGCCCTCCAGGACTGCATGTGGGGGGCTCTGCTCTGTGTGTTGCGCATGTTTCTGGTGTGTGTGCTATTTATGGTAACAAAAGTGTGTTTGGACCATCCTTATGTTCTCTGCATTATCGGTTTGTCTTCACTATCACGTTTTTGTTGTGGGTATTGTATGGGGACTGGGTTGGCAGGAGCACCAGCTGGGCTTTGCACCGGTGACCTTCTGCTTCTGGACATGCTGGCTGTGCTCACTGCACCACGCTGTGGCCACAGGGAAGATGTAGTACCTGGAAATACCATGGCTGTTTGACAGACAGCACCTGTGTGTTGGGGTGCACTGCACCCACATGAAGGGGGCTCAGCCACTGTCTTCTGGGGGCAGCTGCCACTGCCCCCCTCCACCACCGTTACCCCTCTGGCAACATGCTATTCTGCACCATTGCTGTTTACATCGCACAGCCATCTTCATTAGGGGCAGCATGGAACCTGACTGGTGTTTGGCCCTCCAGGGCTGCCTTTGGGAGACTCTGCTCTAGGTACCGCTTTTTTGTGGTGTTTGTGTTCAATGGGGTAGAATATATGCATTTGAGGGATGTTTCTGTTCCCCGGAAGAACTGCCAGTCTTTACTACCATGTTTTCTTCATGTGTAAAATAAGGGGATTGGCTTGGCAGCTGACACAGCCGGGATTTGAACCTGTGACCATCTGTTCCTACATATGCTGTCTGTGTGCACTGCACCACTGTGTTGCCACAGATATGCTGTGTTCCTTGGGGAGTCCATGACTGTACATCCGACAGAGTCTGTCTGTGGCTGTGGATTTTGCCAGCCTGCACAGGCCTAGGCCACTGTCTGCTGTGGTTTGCAGCCACTGCCCCCTCCACCACCTTTACCCTTATGCCAACATGCAGACATGTCCCTATCTGGGTAAAACATATGACCTGAGTGAGTTGTAGCACTCCAGGACTGACCTTGGGGGACTCGGCTGTAGGTAACGGCCATTTTTATGGTTTGAGTGCGGTGTAGGGTAAAATATAGGTGTTAGGACCATGCTTCTGTTCTGTGCAATATAGGAGTGTCTGTACTCTCACTGTTTAGTTGTGGGTAAAACTATGGGGACTGAGTTGGCAGGTGACCCAGCTGGGATTTGAACCTGTGATCCTCTAGTCCTACAGGCACTGGCTTTGTCCCCTGCACCACACTGTGGCCACAGAGATAGTGCAGTCTCTGGAGATAGGACACCTGGCCGCACGAGTCAGACACCCTGCTCTGCACAATTTTACTGTGGCCTCATTTACCTTGTATGGGGACAAGGGTGCACCAAAAAATCTAATATGCCCTCCAAAAAAGGGGAGAGAAATAAAAAACAAAGCTGCGCAACAGTGCTATCAATGAGCAAGGTGACATACACTCCCAGGAAAGCTCCATTACAATGCAGTGCTTTTGGGGGAGTCTACGGAGCATAGACCTTTCCAGACATCATTTCTTTTTTTGGGGGCTTTCGTGGGAGTGTTTTTTATTGTTGCCCATTAATATCACTGTTGCCCAGCTGGATTATACTTTTCTTAGAATTTGTGGTCGTAATTTTCATATGCTATTTGCTCTTTTGTTCTGTGCACATGTATCACACTGCTCACGTTTTTTAGGTATCCCCGGTTTTGCTGTACATTGCTGACGTAAATGGTTTCCCCTCCCTTTATATGCGCTCTACCGCGAGTGTTTCACTCGCGGTAGTTTTCACTTGCATATTCTGCCCCGCTCCTGTGCGGGGAGCCTCTACCCTCCCACTTTCCGCCCATTGACCCCGTCTCTCCGCCCCTCGGGGGCCTTCCTCCGCCCTCCGTTCGCCTTTCCCCGCCTCTATCGCACGTCAGCGCACCGCACATGTGCGCGTGTTCGTCGCACGTGAGCGGGGCCCGTTAGTGTGACGCGTATGCGTGCGCGGCACTTAAGAGCACTTAAGTGCATCATTGCCGTGCGCTAAGGTGCGCAGCGCACGTGTGCGCGGTTTAGTAAACATACCCCATAATCTCAAAATGGGCCTGCACCTTAATGTAAAGAAGACAAAGATCATGACAACTGGCATAATCAACAGGTTCATCGTTGAAGGAGAAGAAATTGAAATTGTGAACAACTTTAACCTACTTGGATCAACTATCAATAAAGAAGCAACAAGCAGTCAAGAAATCAGACGACGCATTGCTCTTGGCAGAATGGCTATGAAAGACCTAGATAAGATTCTCAAGAGCAGAGATGTCTCTCTCCATACAAAGATTTGACTTGTTCAAGCCATGGTATTTTCAATAACATCATATGGATGTGAAAGCTGGACAGTGAAAAAGATAGACAGGAAGAAAATTGATGCCTTTGAATTATGGTGCTGGCGGCGAATACTGTGTATACCATGGACTGCTCGAAGAACAAACCAGTCGGTACTAGAGGAGATCAAACCTAAGCTTTCTTTAGAAGCTCAGATGACAAGACTTCGACTTTCATACTTTGGACACATCATGCGAAGAGAGAGATCATTAGAGAAAGACATTATGCTTGGCAAGATAGAAGGTCAACGCAAAAGAGGAAGGCCAGCAATGAGATGGATCGATACAATAACAGCAGCTACGGGTACCAGTCTGTCAACAATGAGCCGCCTGACTGAAGACCGAACACAATTTAGGATAGCTATCCAGAGGGTCGCCATGAGTCGACTCCGACGCGACGACACTTAACAACAACAACCCCGGGGTAAGCATTTTCAAATCTGTATACCTTTTTGGGAACCTGATAAGTACTTGTGATCTGGATTGGCCACTGTTAGAAACAGCATACTGGGTATGATGGACCTTGGTCTGACCCAGTATGGCATTTCTTATGTACTTATGATAGAGAGTACGGACATGATTAGGTGATTTGAAAGGCACTTGAAGGAGAACTGAAAGAACAGGTCTTGCTCCTTGGACACGTTCCTTCAGTGCACATTGCTGTAGTATGTGTGCTGCTGTCAGAAGTTCTTTTAATATTTTGATCTTCTGTGTACACCACCTTTCCGTGTATTGGTAGGCATGGCTGACAAGGTGTGGAGCCACTAATGTAGGGAAGTTATTGGCGAGTGTATAGAGATTGAAAGAAGAGAACGAGTAGTCAGTATATTTGCAAGTATCAAGTATAGAGCTCATATTTTAAAGAAGAAAGAGACAGGACCATTCCAAAAAACTGCATTCTTGTTTGTTAAGGTATGTTAAATTTCGGGACTTCATTGTCCCTTCTTTAGGTGGTGTTACTAGTATGGGTGCAGAATTTCTCCTGTTCACTAATTATTCAAAGACATTATTTTTAATCAGGATATACAGTATATTACAGCTATATTACAGGAAATATTGTAAATCATTGTGTCAAATTAAGCCGAATAAATTAAAAAATTTGGCAGGCAAAAACTCAACACAGCTGGAAGAGGAAGATATCAAGATTATATATAAATCTTATTTTATCAAATGCAGATACTGGAGTATAACACCATTCCTTATCAAAGAACATGCCAATCCATTACTTTTATCAGAGCACAGACTTAAGATGAAAAGAATAAATCTGGCAGCCTGTTAGACAATTATTTAAAATCCTCATAACAGTCAACTAAAGTTGCTAACATTAGAGAACAGCCTGTACTTTTCATAAAGACATAATCCCAATTCTAAATTGTAATAATATTGATCAATATACAGACATTTGGAGGGGCATTTTCAGACGCTCCTCTTTCGGACGAATTCTGGTGTGGGTGGCGCAGTATTTGCAGTCCTTTTCCAGCATTTAAGAAGAAAGATCATCTATTTGTTCCCTTTAAAAGTCACCAGGGATCCTTTGTACCCATGGACTTTTGCACTTTTTTTCTGAGAAGATAAATTTCGTAAAGAATATAAAGTGGCATTTTGGAAGGGATGATTAGGAAGAATCTGGAATTACAGAGTCAAGCTAGGGGAAGTGGCAGCAATGCTTTCTGAAATCACCTCATTTCCACTCTGAAAAATGAATGTCCCAGTCGCCGGTTCAGGGCACAGACCCCACGCTGATAGCAAGGCCAGGTACACGTATGGGTGAAGGCCATTTTACAAATGTGGATGCCCCAGATGTGCACACCTGCACATCTAGATACATAGACAACCCAGCCTAGGTCACTCATAAGTGGAGCATCTTTATTAGGAGACTAGCATGCCCTGCCCGGTCATTTCAAATATTCAACATGTGCGGTGGTGGGCCAGTAATGCGTTTGGAATATCTACATAGAAACATAGAAACATGATGACAGAAAAAGACCACATGGCCTATCTAGTCTGTCCTTCCATATCAACAACTACAACAGTCCACTTTTTACCTTTAGAGATCCTCTGTGTTGGTCCCATGCTTTTTTGAATTCAGTTACTGTTCTCATCTCTACCACCTCCACTGGGAGACTATTCCATGGATCCACTACTCTTTCTGTAAAGAAATATTTCCGCATATCACTCCTGAATCTATCTCCCTTCACCCTCATCCCATGTCCCCTCGTAGCAGAACTTGCTTTCAATTGAAAGAGGCTCTCTCCCTGAACATTTATGCCACGGAGGTATTTAAACATCTCAATCATATCACCTCTATCCCGCCTTTCCTCTAAGGTGTACATATTAAGATCCTTAAATCTGTCCTCATATGCTTTATAATGAAGCCCACTAATCATTTTAGTAGCCACCCTCTGCACCGACTCCATCCTGTTCACATCCTTTTGAAGGTGCGGTCTCCAGAATTGCACACCATACTCCAAATGAGGTCGCACCAAAGACTTATACAGAGGCATTATCACCTCTAGTTCCGGGAAGGATTCTTTGGCCAGGAAATATTTACCACTGTGATGTAAGCACAATTTGTTCTTCCTCTTGGAAGAGTTTCAGCCATGAAATGAACAGTTTTTGCACCTTATTCATGTTTGGGAGTAGGTACAAGAAGACAAGGTATGAGCAACAAGAAGAGCAGGAAGTGCTTGTGCCATTCTGAAATTTCACTGTGATGTGCAGCTCCTTTGCTCTACCAGGCCATACCTCCACCTCACCCCATGCTACATGGATGTTTCACACCAGGGACGTCTATGTACCTGGCTTTCTAAGATGGCTCTAGAAGCATCTCCATGCTTTCTACATCTATGTGCCCATTTTCAGCTGCTAAAATGACCCCCATAGCATTCTCAGGGGCCTAGTAGCTAAACTAAACTAATGTGCCTATTTAAGTATTCAGCTCATGTCCTTTTAGGGAAAGATCAAGGAAAGTTGCATTCAGGTACAGCATGCATTTCCCTATCCCGAAGGGCTTACAATCCAAATCTGGACGAGCCTTCTCCCTGGCTGCCCCAGTACTTTTTCTTGTCCTGTCTTGCTGCACATTGGAAATCTCTGTTGAGTTCTCTTATTGTCTTTCTTTCTCCTCTGGCTTTAGCTTCTCTGCATTTCTGGGCAATTTTCAGAGTTTCTTCCGTCATCCATTTTGGCCGTTTTTTCTTTTTCACCTTTTGTAGAGACTTCTCGCTTTCTTCCAACACAACCTTCTTGATGTCATTCCATGACTCTTCTGGAGCTCTGTCATTTGTATCTAAAGCAGCAAATAGATTTTGCAGGCAGTCTTTAAATTCCAGTGGTATATTCTCAAGGTCATATTTTGCTGCATTCATGCGTGGTTTGCTCTTTTTCAACTTTAGCTTGAGTTTGCATACTAGTAGTTGATGATCTGTACCACAGTCAGCTCCAGGTTTTGTCTTTCTTGATGTTATAGATGTAGTCAATTTGATTTTTATACAATCCATTGGGTGAAGTCCATGTGTACAGTCGCCGCTTGTCTTGCTGGAAGAAGGTGTTTGAGATGAATAGATCGTTGGTCTTGCAGAATTCTATCAGTCTTTCTCCAGCTTCATTTCTGTTGCCAAGTCCATATCTTCCAACTACTTTGCCTTCTTCTTTGTTGCCAACTTTTGCGTTCCAGTCACCCATGACTATCAGGATATCCTGTTTGCATGTTCTGTCAATTTCAGCTTGTACTTGTTCATAGAATTCTTTAATTTCAATTTCATTCTACTCTGCAGCTGTTGTTGGGGCATATACTTGAATTATAGTTACTTTGATAGGCAATCCTCGTAGACGAATAGAGATTAAGCATTCACTGACTGCATTGTATTTCATAAAAAAAAAAAAAAAACAGTCTAAAGGCATGATAATGTGAAAAGTCAGAGCTTTAATAAAACCAATCGACAACCCCTATTATTAAAGCTCTGTCTTTTCACATTATCACACCTTTGGACTGGTTTTTTGCCTTTTTTGACGTGATAGCTGCTTTTGTTGTGTTACACCTCTGCATTGTATTTCATTACAGTTCTTGCAAGTTTCTTCTTTATTATAAATGCAACACCGTTTCTTCTTTGTCTTTCATTTCCAGCATAGTAGACCATGTGATCATCTGATGCAAAGTGCCCGATGCCAGTCCATTTCAGTTCACTGACACCCAACAGATCAAGTTGTACACGTTCCATTTCATTCTTGACCACCTCCAACTTCCCTTGGTTCATGCTTCGTATGTTCCATGTTCCAATGTGTAAGTCATCTTTGCAGCTTCTGACTCTCATTTCATGCGCAGCTACATCAGCAGTCAGACGTCCCGAGGGCTTTGATCCAACCACATCATAAATGCTGGCTTTACTCTGAAAAGTCTTCAGCTCTTCCCCAGTAGCTAATTGAGTGCCTTCTGACTTGGGGAGTCTCATCTTCCAGCACTATAGCACAATTTGTTTGGTTGTAACTATCCACTGGGTTTTCATGGCAAGATGCAGAAGTAGATTGCCGGGCCTTTATTCCACGCGGTTTAAGTTTGGTGTTGTTGCCATTGTCACTGACATGTGATCCTCTGCCGTCAACACTATCCCATTCTGCTGCTGCCCAGATGGGTGGTTTGTCTTGGTCTGGCACCTCAGCTGAGACCTGTCCATCTTGGGAGACCCTGCCAGTAGTTAAACTACCGATAGTTTAGCTCTCAGCATCATTGATGCACACAAGCCCTCACAGCACGAGAAGCTGCAAACCAAGTGAGGGACAAGCATTGTACTATAATGTAAATAGCTCATTCTTTAAATAGTTGAACCCATTCCCATGCATGCCACCTCTCCCAATGTTTTATGTAAAAGTTGAAATGTTGATCTGTAAACCACTTTTATTATATGAGAAGGCGGTATTGAAAACCTACTAAATAAATAAAATAAATAATAAGCACGATAATGCCATGTTTAAGCACATGGTAAGCATTTTTTTTAGCTAACCTTAAATGCAGAAAACAGACAGACACAAGCATAAACATTGATGGAAAAACTAGTACCCAATTAACGCCATGGGTAGTTAAATGTATTTAAGCATATTTAAATTGAGCTGCACATAAAAGTCTGGTATGCAAATCATGGCTACACCAATGCAAGAGACAGGATTAGAGGATTTCACAAACAACCATAGTGCCAATATTTTACTGCAGGGTCTAAGGTGACCTAAACCTCTAACGCATGCACACCGACAGTATTTTGATGGCACTGGGTGCTTTCCCCAATGCCTGAATCATCTTCTCCTCAGATGATCAGGCATCGGGCAAAGCCCCCGATGCCATCAGAATAGAGAAATCAAATCCCTGGTGGCCCAGCGGTCTCAGTCTCCCAACCCAACAGTATTTTGATGGCATCGGGGTGATCACGGCATCAGGAAAAGTTCCCAATGCCATCCAAATACTGTTGGGGGCCAGTGCCCCAACAGAAAGTGGCTACCTGGTGGCTAGTGGCCCTTGAACCTCTCCACCCCAAATTAAAATAAAATAACCTGGTGGTCTAGTGGCCCCTGAAACCCCCACCTCAAATTAAAATAAAATAACCCAGTGGTCTAGCAGCTCCTGAAACCCCCACACACCCCAAATTAGAATAAGATAACCTGGTGGCCTCTAAATCCACCCCCCCCCCACACCCAGTACCTTAAAATAAGCGGGAACGCTGGCTATGTGCTCCCGCTCTGAGTTCACCATCTTGAAAAATGGCAGACACACTGGGTGGGGTTAGACTGCCATATAAGACACAGTCTATATGGCAGTCTGACTTCGCCCAGTGCATCCCAGGATGCACCATGTGGGGCCAAGTACCACCATTTTTCAAGATTGTGGACCCAGAGCAGGCGCACGTAGACAGCGCTCCTGCTTATTTTAAGGTACAGGGTGGGGGTGTGGATTTAGGAGCTGCTAGACTTCCAGCTTATTTTATTTTAATTTGGGGTGGGGGTGAGGATTTCAGAGTCCTCTAGACCTCTAGGTAATCACTTTCTGTCTGGGCACCAATGCCATCAAAATACTGTCAAGGCTGATATGCAAATTAGCCATGCTGTGCCCGTTTCTCTGGGAGAGCATGCCAAACTAGCATCAACTTCTTGTGTTCAAATTTTGGCTTCCTCGCCCAGTTTAACGCTGCAATTTTGGGCGGCTCATTTGCATGCTCTCTGTTACCGTGTCCTTCATCTGCATACCCTATCTTTGCTGCATCAAGGGTTAAAAGTTGTGCATTGTTGGGACACTACTAAACTCATAAAAAGTTGATTCAGTGCGTGTCTAGCATCGGTTTTCTGTATCGGCCTGCAAGTTTATATCTGAGGCAATGGGGGCTTAAGTGGCTTGCCCAAGGCCACAGGTAATGGCAATGGGATTTGAACCCTGGTCTTTACGGCCACTTTTCTGGAGACCAGAATTGCACACAATATTCAAGATGCGGTCACACCATGGAACAATACTGAGACATTATAATATCCTTTGTTTTATTCTCCATTTCTTTCCTTATGATTCCTAGCATTTTATTTGCCTTCTTGGCCGCTGCTGCACCCTGGGCAGAGGGTTTCAACTTGCTATCCATGATGATATCCTGTGTGGTAATTTCTAAAGAGGAACCTTGCATCGTGTAACCATAGTTTGGGTTGCTCTTTCCTAGATGCATAACTTTGCACTTGTCCACATGAAATTTCATCTGCCATTTGAACATCCAGTCTTCCAATTTGTCAAGGTCCTCTTGCAATTTTGAATAATTTTATGTCATCTGCAAATTTGACTACCTCACTCACATTTAAGAATATGTTAAAAAGAAGCGGATCCAACAGAGATCCCTGGGGGATCCCACTATTCACCTTTCTCCATTGGGAAAACTGGCCATTCAGCCCTACCCTCTGCTTTCTATCTTTTAACCAGTTCCTGATCCACAATAGTACACTGCCTCCTAGCCCATGACTTTTTAATTTTTCCAAAAGTCTATGATGAGGGACCTTGTTGAAGGCTTTCTGATAATACAGATATACTATATTGACTGGCTCATCTTTGTCTACCTGTTTATTCAAACCTCCAAAAACATATAGCAGATTAGTAAGACAAGACCTTCCTTAGCAAAAACCATGTTGGCTTTCTCCCGTTAAACCATGACTATCTACATGTTCAGTAATTTTATTCTTTATAATAGTTTCTACCATTTTTCCCAGTATTGATGTCATGTTTACTGGCCTGTAGTTTCTTGGACCACCCCTGAAACCCATTTTAAAAATTGGCGTTACATTGACTATTTGCCATTCTTCAGGTATTACAGATGATTTTAATGATAGTTTGCAGATTACTAATAGTAGGTCTGCAATCTTATATTTCACTTCTTTCAACACCCCCGGGTGTATACCATCCGGTCCAGGTGATTTGCTACTGTTTCATTTTTCAAATAATTGTAATATATCTTCCTAGTTTATCAATATTTCTTTCAATTCTTCTGATGCATCATCTTTAAATACTGTTTTAGTCATGGATAACTTCCCTACATCTTCTTGAATAGTCTAAATGACTCTCTTACAGGTTTTTTGCTATAAAAATACTTGAAAATATGTGAAATGCACTTGCATTATATGTTTTTGCTTCCACAGCAAGCTTCTTCTCAAATTCTCTCTTTGCCTGCCTTTTCAATACCTTGAATCTAACTCGCCAGATGTTGTTTCTAGTTTTCATCATTTGACTCCTTTTTCCATTTCCTAAAAGATGTTTTTTTGGGTGCAACAGCCTCTCTGACCTCACCTTTAAACCATGCTGAAAGTTTTTTGGACTTCCTTCCACTTTTCTTAAAGCTGGAATACAGCTGATCTGTTTAAACAACACTCATACTTGAGGTAAATCTTTAACCTTTGCAGCTGCTCCTTTTAGTTTTTTTCTCATTTTATCATAGTCTCCCTTTTGAAAGTTAAAAGGCAGTACTGTAGATTTCCTTGCCGTCCTTCCTCCATTTATGAAATCAAACGTGATTGTGCTATGATCACTATTGCCAAGTGGCCCCAATACCCTTATCTCTTGCACCAGATCTTGCACTATGATTTTTTCTGAATATGCCTGCAGTAATTGTGCATTGCAGACATGCCCACTCTCCACCCATATCCCTCCCACTTCAGCAATTTACAGGGGACCTGCAGATAGTGAAAAAAAACAGCTGCTTTCAGGGGAGGAGTAGCCTAGTGGTTGGGGCAAGGTACTTCAGGCTGGAAGGTCGGAGGTTCAAATCCCACTAGAGGACAGCAACCTTGGGCCGGAAGGACTGGGGTTTCTAGTCCCACAGATGCTCCTTGTGGTCTTGGGCAAGCCACTTAACCCTCCATTGCCCATGTTCCCTGTAAGTATTAGTGTATGTGTCTCATATCCTCACGTGTTAAATGTATCCCCCAATTGTGTGTTGTGACCGCTTTGATTGAAGGATAAGGCGGTATACAAAACAGTCTAAATAAATAAATAAAAATAAATATAAATTCCCTGTGTTATCTGCTTCATTATAGCATGATAACCTGTGCTACTGTTAATGCTTGTTTTTGCATTAACCCTTGTGCATTACTCCATTTTAATAATAGCATAGGTTACCATGCTTTAATAAATCAGACAGTAAGTAATCTAGAATCATCAGTGTTTCAGAAATGCTTCATAATACCTACTTAACCATGAATAAATTTACCTATGATCTTCAACAGTTTGCTAGCTAAATCTTTCCCATCTATCTTACAGTCAAAAAGACCATCATGTTGTGAGGGCTTGTGTGCATCAGCAATGCCGAGGGCTAAGCTATCAACATCTTAACTAATAGGTCTCCCAAGATGGACGGGCCTCAGCTGAGGTGGCAGACCAAGACAAACCACTTATCTTGGCAGCAACAGAATGGTATTGTGGGGGTGTCGGAGGATGACATTTCTGTGACAACGGCAACAACACTAGAATAATCTGCGCAGAAGAAAGGCCTGGCAATCTACTTCCATATCTTGCCATGAAAACCCAATGGATAGTCACAACAAAACAAAATTGAATTATAGTGCTGGAAGATGAGATTCCCAGGTTGGAAGGCACTCAAATGGCTTCTGGGGAGGAGCTTAAGACTTTTCAGTGTAAAGTCAGCATTTATGATATGGTTGGATCAAAGCCTTCGGGACGTCTGACTGCTGATGTAGCTTCACATGAAATCAGAGTCAGAAGCTGCAAAGATGTCTTACATATTGGGACATGGAATGTACAAAACATGAACCGAGGGAAGTTGGAGGTGGTCAAGAATGAAATAGATTGTGTACAACCTTATCTGTTGGGTGTCAGTGAATTGAAATGGTCTGGCATTGGGCACTTTGCATCTGATGATCACATGATGGAAATGAAAGACAATAAATGGTGTTGCATTTATAATTAAGAAAAAACTTGCAAGAACTGTAATGAACTTGTAACTTGTAATGAAATACAGTGCAATCCGTGAATGCTTCATTTCTGTTCATTTACGAGGAATGCCCATCAACACAACTATAATTCAAGTACATGCTCCAACAACAGCTGCAGCAAAGGATGAAAGTGATGAATTCTATGTACAAGTACAAGCTGAAATTGACAGAACATGCAAACAGGATATCCTGATAGTCATGGGTGACTGGAATACAATAGTTGGCAACAAAGAAGAAGACAAAGTGGTTGGAAAATATGGACTTGGCAACAGAAATAAAGAATTCTGCAAGACCAATCCTCTATTCATCTCAAACATCTTCTTCCAGCAACAGAAGCAATGACTGTACACATTGCCTTCACCCAAAGGATTGTACAAAGATCAAATTGACTACATCTGTGGAAATCAACAATGGAAAAGCTCAATAACATCAACAAAGATAAAATCTGGAGTTTACTGTGGTACAGATCACCAACTACTAGTATGCAAACTCAAGCTAAAGTTGAAAAAGAGCAAGCCATTCATGAATATAACAATATATGACCTTGAGAATTGTCACCAGCTCTCCTTAAACCCACGAGTAGAGGTTAAGGGAGTGGGTTTTTCCCTATTGAAACAGCTATTTCACAGATCCTGGAGCAATGCCCCTTGGGAAATGTAGTCTTTTCACTAAATCAATAAGGAGCAGTTGTGGAAAAAGTGGTTAAGCAACCAAAGGATTTTATTTATTTATTTATTTATTTATTTATTTATTTAGCTGCATTTATATCCCGCTTTTCACTGGGTCAAAGCGGTTGGGGGATACATTTAACACGAGGGGATATGAGACACACATACACGAATACTTACAGGGAACATGGGCAATGGAGGGTTAAGTGGTTTGCCCAAGACCACAAGGAGCACCTGTGGGACTAGAAACCCCAGTCCTTCCGGCCCAAGGTTGCTGTCCTCTAGTGGGATTTGAACCACTGACCTTCTGGCCTGTAGTACCTTGCCTCAACCACTAGGCCACTCCTCCTTTATTTCCCCTCCCGGGGTGGATTTTACCATGAACAGAAAACACAATCCAGGTATTTACTGGTATTTGGACAAACAAAAGTTCCTTAACAGAAAAAGGCTTTTTTCAGCATTAACCAAGGTGAAAACAAACATTCAAACAAAACCACGCTGTTTCCTCACAGCTCTCTGTTTCCACGTGCTATCTGTGCTGTACTCTCTTTTTAAACAGGCTTTCAACGCAATGAAATTATTCCATTGGCCAGAGATAATGTACAGTCCATTATATCTATATCTTCTCCAGTATCAATACACTCTGGTTCACAGTCCATCAATTCCTCCTGCTCATGAGGAAATGTTTGAACCGGCACTGCTGGTGCCATGCCCTTTCTTACTGCTCCAGGCTTTACACGATATGCTTGGGTCAAATACTGGCTTTCACACAGACTATCAGGCCCAGTATTCTTTTCCCAGCACCACCCTTCTGGGTACAAACAGTCACTGTAATTAAGTATATTCAAGCCTTTTGGCTTACCTTTCAGCCTTACTGGTGGAGGTTTTCTCTGGTGCTTTTGAATAGCTGTAGGTTCCCAACGTAAGCCCTGCTCATAGCATTTCACTTGCCTCCTAGGCTTTCTGTCTCTCCCGTGCTCCCCAGGATATTGCAGACAATCTCCTTTGCCCTTGTTATATCCTGTCCTCGGGGTTTCTTTCTTTCTCCTCAAGAAGGAATCTGTCTCTCCTTTCCATAGAGACTCAGGCTTACTCTGGGCATAGCTGTCTTCAGTGTAGCTCGCAATAGCTTCTCTCTCCAGCTCATATGCCTCACTTCCTGCTTCTTCAGCCAACTCTTCATTACCTCCTTCTCTGCCTACCTCCATAAGCTCCACTGAAGTTTCCTTAATAGGGTGAATTCTGGGGCCGTGCTCAACTCCACCCCCTAACAGGTGTCCTGCATTACCTTGTGATTCACCCCTTGAATGATAGCACCGGCGTTTCTCTTGCCTCTGTGCCTGGTTCTCACGGTAACCAGGAGCCATGTGTTTATGTTTACAGCTCAGCTCTACTTTTGTTCCTGGCTTTTTAGCTTCATTAAACGGGCTAGAAGGACCCACTATGTCACAGAATATACCACTGGAATTTAAAGACTGCCTGCAAAATCAATCTGCTGCTTTAGTTACAAATGACAGAACTCCAGAAGAGTTATGAGATTTATTTATTTAGACAGTTTTGTATACCACCTTATCCTTTAATCAAAGTGGTCACAACACAATTGGGGGATATGAGACACATACACTAATACTTACAGGGAACATGGGCAAAAAAGGGTTGAGTGGCTTGCCCAAGACCACCTGTGGGACTAAAAATCCCAGTCCTTCTGGCCCAAAGTTGCTGTCCTCTAATGGGATTTGAACCCCTAACTGTCCAGCCTGTGGTAACTTGCCCCAACCACTAGGCCATTCCTCCCTTGAGATGGCTGTGTTGTAAGAAAGTGAGAAGTCTCTACAAAAAGTGAAAAAGCAAAAAAGGCCAAAATTGATGACTGAAGAAACTCAAAAAATTGCCCAGAAATGCAGAGAAGCTAAAGCCAGAGAAGAAAGAGAGGCAATTGCAGAACACAAGAGAGATTTTCAACATACAGAAAGACAAGACCAGGAGAAGTACAACAATGATGCATTCAAGGAAATAGAATCAGAAACTATTAGAGGAAGAACAAGATCAGCTTTCCTAAAGCCTCAAATTGGAATGTTACAAGATGTTCAAGAATCCATGTTGAATGATGCTGAAAAGATCAAGAGAAGGTGGAAAGAATATAGAGAGTCATTATACCATAAAGATCAAGAGGACCAACAGCCATTTCAACCTGTATCTTATGATCAGGAACCATTGGCGAGGAAAGAAATAGTCGAAACAGCATTGAAAGCCTTATCAAAGACCAAAGCACTGGGCAGTCTGTTGCAGCTGTTACCATACTTACGAGGCTCTGCCAGGAAATTTGGAAGACAGCATCATGGCCAACTGACTAGAGAAGATCTGTGTTTATACCAATGCTAAAGAAAGGTGATCCAACTGACTGTGGAAATTATCACACAATCACTCTGTTATAAGCAAGATTCTACTCAAGATTATTCAGCAGAAACTACAACCATTCCTGGAACGAGTACTGCCTGATGTGCAAGCAGGGTTCAGGAAAGGGCAAGGAATGAGAGATATCATCACAGATATGAGATGGATCCTTGAAAAGACAAAAGAAAACTGAAAGGATATGTATATGTGTATTATTGACTACAGCAGGGCTTTTGAATGCGTAAACCATGAGAACCTCTGGGCCACATTAAGAAGCACGGGTATACCAGAACAATAACAGCAGCTATGGGTGCCACTCTGCCAAGAATGAGCCACTGACTGAAGACCGCACAGTTTAGGACAACTATCCAGAGGGTCGCCATGAGCCAACAGCAACTCAATAGCATTTAACAACAACACTAAAGTACAAAGCCATTTTGCAAAATTGTGTTTCAAGTGAGGGAAATATGAAATGAGAGAACAAAAAAATGACTTTTCCATAGGGTTAGACTAAACTGTAACTAGCAAACATAGTGATGCTTTTAAAATAATTGAACTATTTCAATTGAGTGCATGGAATTACTGTTTTTTGGGAGTGGGGAGGACTGGAGATGGCTCACCACACAGACCCCAATTGTCACTTTCCATTAAGATATTGGTGCTCGTAGGCAAGACTGGAGAGTTGTGGGGAGAGGAGATTATTCCTTAAATATTATAGAGTAAGTAGAACCAGGCTCCTGTTTAGCCCAGGTATTCGGTACCTTCTAAATTTGGCACCCTAGGTAGTTGGGCATGGTCAAGCCTGCCCCTCCATGTTTCTGCACAAATTAACATTAACCAGTCCGAATGTCACTCTGCAAGTTAGGCACATGTTCATCAAGTTACTTATCTTTTTTAAGTGATTCATTCTATTGGGCAGCCTTCTTCATGCCACTTTATTAGTAAACCATACACCTCCAAAAAGAACACCAATACCTTGGAAATGATTCAAATAGACCTCAATTAGAGGGAGCTATACAGCTTCCAGCACACAGAGCCCAGAAGAACTCAAGGCTACCAAGCCAGGTTTTATCATTTTTTTATCATCAGGCCATTATAATCTCAAATTACCAGGAGCTAGATAAATTCATTACTGCATTTTAAGGTCCTATAGAGTTCACAAAGAGTCCAAATATGCAATCAGATATACAAAAGATACTTAAATAATGTCCGTGGTATTGGAGGTGGAGGGGGGGGGTTGTCTTCTTTGGATGTGCCTTGATGTTTCTGAAGGAGTAGCCTAGTGGTTGGTGTGACTACCTAGTATCCCAAAAATCAAGTGTTCATTTCCCACTTACTCTCCTTTTGACCTTGGACAAGACACTTTACCCTCCATTTCCTTGAGAAAAAAGGCCTGGCAATCTACTTCTGGTGATACATTGCCAAGAAAACTCAGAGGCAGCTGGGTTGCCAGGAGTCAGCACAAAAGAAATGTTATATAGTGCCCCTATTTGTACAAGACAATACATTTGGATTTTATTAGTTAAGGCACTGGCCCAGTGATTGATGTATTCCTTTTAGCAATCTTATCCACAGAACTGTGTTGTAAAAAAAATATATGCATGCTTTAAATACAAGCTGTATTCCTCATGCAACATTACAAGGTGGGAAAAATGCAATATTTCATTATTGGTTTTGCGGTGGAATAGCTTATCACATAAAATGTAGGAAATTAATGGAATTACATCCATTTGAAAAAGATATCTTTCACTGTACCCCTTTTATTGCATCTGAAGAAAGGCTATTTCATTGTAATTTGAAAGGCATAATCCATCTAGAATCATTCTTCTTCACTGAATCCCTGCTTCCTTATTCTGCAAAAAGGGGATATAATTAAAGATAGTTGGAATTGTTTAAAACAATTTGGAATGCTGATTAGAAGCAGAGATGCTGACAAGTTCTTATCTGTTTTCATGTTGAACATGTCACAGAGGGACATCACATCATAATGTAATTCCATATAAAATATCATCTGTTTTTCTCACACTACTCCCTAATAAATTCCCATAACACTGAAATAACCAGACTGAATGGGAACTGTAATTATTTCAAGGCATCATGTAATTGGGACTCAATTGTGGCCAAAAAGGGTCACCCATCCAGTATGTGCAATTAGAAATGGCAATGTTGTACCCTGTTACATAAGGTTATGCTGTGTATGATTGTTATAAAAATTATAAGTGATATTTAAGTATTTATTTGGGAAGCCTTTATATCCTGCTCATCCAATAGAGGTTCCATTAAAACATGCAGTACATACTTAAATACAGTCAAACCTCGGTTTTCGTATGCCCTAGTTTTCGTACGATTCGGTTTTCGTTGATTTTTTTTCGTCGAGATTTTGTCTCAGTTTTCGTACATTGTCTCGGTTTTCGTACAATTGAAAATGGAGCACCATCTTGTGGCCAGAAGTGGGATTTTCTTTATTTTGATTCTCTCGCTGATTGACTGTATTCCATATGCCAACAAGAGTCTTCAATAAAGGTAAAAGTGATGTTAAATGTTCATTTATCCATTTCATTAGTCATTTATATTTATTTCTCATTGTTTTCTGTATGTAAAAATATAGTTATTATCTATAAAATATATTTTTTGTTAATATTTTTGGGTGTCTGGAACAGATTAATTGGATTTACATTATTTCTTATGGGAAATATTGCTTCAGTTTTCATACATTCGGCTTTAGTCAGACTTTTTTGAACGGATTAATCATGAAAACCGAGGTTCCACTGTATAGAAAACAAACATACAACTGGCAAATAGAGGTAACAAACCAATATGATATAAATCATCCATGTCTAAATTTAAAATTACATTTTGTAATATACACCAGGTGTAGGACCTCATAAGTCACTCCTGGCTTACTGTTTTCCCCTCTTCTCCCTCTGATATTGTCAAAGGTTTAAAAGATAAGTTTGCCTTTTGCAGAAGATTTAAAGATATGCAACAGAGTGGACACTTCTGAAGGAGTAGAAAACATGAGAAAAGATCTACAAAAATTAGAAGAATAGTCAAATGCTTGGCAATTAAGAATCAGCTTAGGCTGATTCTCTATAACGATTGATCCTGTTCCTAGTAACATGTTCCTATTCAGTAGTACTACATCTGTAAATAGATTGTAAATAGTTTCCCTTGTTATCCAAGTTCCTTCCCTTGTTATCTGTAAACTCATGCAAGTTAACTGTACTGAGATTTTTGTTCTATGTGAACCGCGCTGATGCTGAATAGTGCGGTATATAAGAGAATATAAATAAATAAATAATACAAAAAAGTGCAGAGTGATGTACTTGGGATGCAGAAACCCAATGGAATTTTATTTATCTATTTATTTAACTGTATTTATATCCCGCTTTTCACCGGGTCAAATTATATGTGATTGGAGACCAGAGGTTGGTGTGTATGGACCAAGAGAGGGACCTCGGAGTTATAGTATCTGAGGATCTCAAGGTGGCGAAACAGTGTAACAAGGCGGTGGCCAAAGACAGAAAGATGTCACGCTATATATAGAGAGAAATAAGCAGCAGGAAGAAGGGTATATTAGTGCCTGTGTACAGGTCATTGGTGAGAGCTCACTTTGAGTATTGTATTCAGTTATGGAGACCATACCTTACAAAGGATATAAAAAAGATTTGAAATGGTTCAGAGGAAGGCGACCAAGATGTTTTGGGGCCTGCACCAGAAGGAATATGAGAAAAGACTTGAAGACTGTATGTATACCCTAGAGGAGAGGAGAAACAGGGGGGATATGATGTTGTTATTGTTAAGTGCTGTTGAGTCGGTGTCGACTCCTGGCATCCTTCTTGATAGTTGACCTAAACTTTGTTCGGTCTTCAGTCAAGTGGCTCATTGTTGATAGTCTGATATCCATAGCTGCTGATATTGTATCAATCCATCTCATTGTCGACCTTCCTCTTTTATCTTCTACTTTGCCAAGCATTATGTCTTTCTCCAATGATTTCTCTCTTCGCATGGTGTATGAAAGTCAAAGTCTTGCCATCTGAGCTTGTAAGGAAAGCTTAGGTTTGATCTACTCTAGTACTGACTGGTTTGTTCTTCAGTCCATGATATACACAGTATTCATCGCCAGCACCATAATTCAAAGACATCAATTTTCTTCCTATCTATGATATGATACAGATGTTTAAATACTTAAAGGGTATTAATGAGCAAAGAAACCTTTTTCAAAAACAAGGAAGCTGTAGAACTAGAGGACATGAAATGAAGCTGCAAGGAGGTACATTTAAAAGCAACATCAGGAAATATTTTTTCATGGAAATGGTGGTGAATTGCTGGAATGCCCTCCTAAAAGAGATAGTAGGAGCGAAAACAGTGACAGAATTCAGGCATGGGACAGACACAGAGGATCATTGCATAGCAAGAAGATGGAATCAAAACAAATGTAAATAACTTCTAAATAGAGAAGGATAACCTGACTAGGGCAAAACGTACAACTCTATAATTCCGGCATTTTCCTGGGCAGACGAGATGGTCGATGCTGGTCTTTATCTGCCGTCACTCACTTACTATGGTTTCTCAGTGAAACCTCACCCTTCCCAGCCTTGACTTCTGATGATCCATTCAGACGCCTCCCACTGTCCATTCATGTGCCTTTCATACTTAATACACTCCTTGAACACTGAAAAGCAAAGAACCAAAGCCAAAATTACAGAAATTAAAGTAATACTGTCAACTCACACTTGCATGTCCACTCCACTCAAGTCCAGAAGCAACATAGCTGACGCCTCGACGTCACTGATCTCCAAGCCACTTACAGCACAGTAAGGCAAAAGATCGCTCTCCTTATACAGCAGGCTGGAACGCAAGAATGGAAATTACTAACCTGTGATATCACAAGCCCTCCCCAAACATACTGTGGAGAACTGTTAACAAACATTAAGTAGCACATTGTACTCCCTCTTCCTTAAAGTGACCATGCCCCCATTTTAGCCAAAGCTTTATTGTGGCTGATTTCCCACTAATATACTGCAAATGCTGCCATCAACTGAGGTGACCCTGTCAGCACAACCTGAGGGGGTGTTTGAACCTACAAACCCTTGAAGCCTTATGAGAAGAGATTTGAAGACCTAAATATGTACACTTTGGAGGAGAGGAGGGACAGGGGAGATATGATTCAGACCTTTAAATACTTAAAGAGAAATGAACAAACAAACCTTTTCCAAAGACAGGGATGCTGTAAAACTAGAGGGCATAACATGAAGCTGCAAGGTGGTAAATTGAAAGGCAATTTGCGCTTAAAATAACTATCAGCTGTGCAGCTTTTGAAGGAAGGTTAAATTTTTGTGCGCCACATAACGGCACTCGGAGTTATATACTTTAAAATTTGACTACACGTCAGAATACAGTATGTACACCACATTGATTTTAATCAAATTAAATGAAAATAGACTATTACTAAATGAAGCGGAAAATTTCTAGTAATTACAATCACAACTTTTAAATTTTAAGACGTTTGTGTTGTTTTCTATCAGAATCAGAACCATAATTTTTGTGCGCTCTGTTGTAAAGTATGTGCGCTTGCTCGGCGAGGTGTGTGTGCGCGCACACGCGCACAGCTTAGAGGGAACAGTGGTCATGATCGGGAAGAAATAAACCAGGCAGGTTATACATCTACACCCCTCCTCAGGAACTCTTGTTTTTCTGGCAGATCGCCTCTATCTGTGCCCTTCTCTTCTACTGCCAACTCCAGACTTTGATCCTTTCACCTTGCTGCTCCTTATGCCTAGAATAAACTATCTGAGTCTGTTCGTCAGGCTTCATCTCTGGCCCTTTTCAAATCTAGGATGAAAACTCACCTCTTTGAGGCCGCTTTTGGATCCTGTTCTACTTAGTCTCCTATGTATTTCCTTAGCATTCTCTGCCTAGATGTATCCTTGTCCTCAGCTGCTGTGCTGTCTGTCTTGACTAGATTGTAAGTTGTGATGAGCAGGGACCGTCTTTTACATGTGTCTGTGCAGCACTGCATACGCCTTGTAGCGCTATACAAATGATCAGTAGCAGTAGACGTTATAGGGAAGATTGAGGAAGGGAAAAATATAATTGACCTATAAGGAATGAGAGGGGGATATTCATTGCAATTAACATGGTTAACAGACCTGCTAACCACATTGATTGTGATCACTGGGGTATTAAGTGGTTCTAATGTGGTTAGTCCCGGGGTGACTCCGCTGCATGCCCCGATGCTAACTGGTTAGAATTGGGACATTCTGAGGGCAGCACCTGGCCATAGCTCCGTGAAGATATTGGGCAAAGTGACAAAAGTCAGGGACAGTAAAGCTAACCGGGCAGCAGCTTTGCGGTTAGTTTCACAGCAATCTAGGCAGCTGCGATATTTGGTGCCAAGGCCAGATATGACCCCGGCATTGAATATCTAGGTTATAAGGTTTCGATGGCGGCAGCTAGAACAGCCAGATGCTGTTGCTGAATATCGCCGCCCTCTGAGTTCTTTTAAGAGTATGTAAGAAAAGCAACCGGCGGGTTACGAGGCGATTTAACAAGTCCGTTTATCAAGCCATGATCCACTTTAACATACATGTTTACAAGTAGCGTTCATCAAATTATGGGAACTGTGCTAAATGTCAAGTGTTCAATGCATCAGTTTTATCATTGCATTTAGATGGTGTAGCAGTCGGAATTCAGCTTTTTGGGTGGTATTTCCACACATTATACAGTTGTTCTGTGCCTGCATAACTGATTTTTTGGTCTACAAGCCAAGAGACATGAAAAACAAGAGATCTGAAATGCATGAGACGACTGAGTCGAGCTCTTCATGATTATTGACTTACACTCTGTTAGCTCTAATGGTTCTATTATCCTTGCCCCTGTAGGGTGACCATTTCTTTATTTTATTTTTTCATAAGACGGTAAAGCAAGTATATATAAGGCACTGCTATAGAGAGCACTAAAGAATAACAAGAGATCTTTCTGGCCCACTTGTCTTAGTTATGATTAGATACGTCTCATGCCATCTGGGCTGTGAAAATATTTTAAAAGAAAAAAGGGAGGTGGGTGGTGATGGCACTGATTTGTAATTGAAATTGTATCTTTAGTGAATATAAATTTTCTTAAAAGATCATTTTCATTTAATCAAATAATAAGGAGACTTCAGAAAAGTAACTTGAGGAGGAAGAAACTATACTTTCAGAATATAAAATTTGAACTATCGCTGCAGCATTATTAGTTGGGTGTTTGAGAAGACACTTGGAGAAAGTACAGAGGAGCATGAAATAAGTAAGATCCTAGCTGACATTATAAGAATTGATAGACATGGACGGAGGCAGCAGAGTTCATCACAGCAAAGAACATCGGGAACTTTATTGAGTGATCATACTTAACACCCCTATTTATTAAAGTGTGCTTAGATTTTTTTTAGTTTATCTGCAAAAGCTATGGTGCATTAGGTACAAAAACCTCTGCAATTACTCTCTGTACATTCCCAGCACTTTGGAGATGGCTGTCAGGCAAATAACAGGGAAAGGGAACTGGATTTAATTCTCACTGTTTCTCAGACGTTCAAGGTGAATTACATTCAGATGTAGTCGGTATTTTTCAAACGATGACCTAGCAGTCAAGCAAGAGATCAAGTACTTGAGAGTCACACTTGATCAAAATCTAAACTTACAGTCACATATCGGCAGAACAATAAAAAACAGTTTGCCACAAGATGAAGGCCATACAAAAACTCCACCCATTACTCAACCCCAATGATTTTCGTGCAATAGGCCAGGCTACAATAACACTGCATCTGGACTATTGCAACATAATCTACCAAGGTCTCCCAAAGTATGCAATACACTCCCTCCAGTTGGCCCAGAGTACAGCAACTTATATAACAGGTGCTTCAAGTCACAACCACATAGCGCCATTTTAAAACAATTACACTGGCTCCCAATACAGATTCACATCAAATACAAAATAATCCTCATCATATTCAAGATCCTACATGAACTATCAGCAGAGATCAGACAAACCCTGATCCACAAGCTCAGGACAATAGACCGATAGAACCAACAACAAAAACTTGCTTATCATCCCCAGTACTAAAGCAACAAGCAAGCAAACAACATGCAGCAAGGCATTCTCCCTATTTACACTACCTTTATAGAACTCTCTCCCAGAAATCCATGGATAACACCCCCAGAAAGAGGCTGAAAGCATACGTATTCACAGAATACTTTAGAACCGATACATAGAAGAGACAAGGAAAGTCAACTCCTATGCCAGTCCAAACTGATAAACCAAATGCACCTAAACAACTGCCCAGACTCAAATTACACCAAAGGTCACAGTGACCTGTTAAATGTACACTGATAAGTTACTTGTATGCCCCAAGTTGCCCCCGGTCCTGTTTAATGTATACCCTCTAGTTTAAGTTCGCTGGGAGCAGGGAGAGAGCAAGAGGCAGAGTGGAACCTAGAGCAAAGAGGGCACAATCACGTACCAACTAGAGAAGCAAGGCCAGAAACCTAGCTAGGTCCAGGGCACCAGCAGACAAGCAAAGCCATGAGCAGGCTGAGATACAAGGTACATAAGGGCAGTGAAGTCAGGAACAAATAGAATCAGGAACAATTTGGATTTGAGAATGTCAACAAGCAGAATAATAAAAACCAAGATTAGGAGCTAATCTCCAAGACTTAGCACAGGTAGTACTTAGCAGAGAGTTTAAGCAGCATTGCTACTGCTTATGGCTCGTACATGATTAGATATATTTTAAGGCAGAACCTACATGAGCAGGGTTGCCAAAAGACATCTTCCTGGCCACTGAGTATCAAACTGGGCCTTGCATCTCACAGGAGACTCACCTAAAAGGTCAACCAAAAAACTCTCATTAGGTGATTCACCCAATGACTAAATTGAAAAACGTAAACTAGCAAGGACAGCTTGTTCTCCCATAATGTAGACAAAGAACAGGGGAAGAGGGGTAGGATTAAGGAACTATACAAAATTATCTTTCTTTTTTTTTAGCTTTAGTGTCTGTGAAACTCCATAAAGAATGTGCATATCAATTTTCTATGTTGTAAAGTAATGTCTATCCTATTTCTAAGTCCCTTGGAGGGGAGGAGGAAGAGAGGCAATGAAAAGGGGATGGAGAGGAGAAGAAAGGTGGGGGTTTCTGGTAGATAGAGAAGAAGAATGGGGACCATATCTATGGCAAAGAAGAGGAGATGGCTTTTGGTTTGTTGTCACTTGCCTAAAGTACTACCCTAAGCTCCTTGCTGTTCCTGGGTACCCCCATCAGAGATGCCTATTGCATAATGTTGCCACCTGATTGGAGAGCCAATAATATACAGGTATAGCAGATACTGCTCCAAGGGTATTAAGAGAAAACCATAGAGCCATGTTGCATGAACTCACAGAGGAGGCACACATTTTCCACTGAAAAGTAGGGTTCAAGTTTTGAAGAATGACGGTAAGTCTGGAGTGGGTTGTGGACATTGCTTTTTCTTTTTTTTTTTTACCAAAGAAATAGCTCCAACAGTACAGTGTTCATTTCTGGAGACTATATCTCAGAAAGGATAGAGAGAGGCAGGAGGGTGTCCTCAGAACGGCAACCAAAATGGTGTAGGGTCTGCACCAAGGATGCAATTTTATAACAGGGCACCCAGGTTAATAGAACAGGAAGGCACAAATACTAGCATACGTCCTGCAGCAATCATATCTAGATTGAAGAGTGGACATTACGCACATTATGCTGCTCTCAAGCAGGAATAAATATTAGCAAATACATGCAGATTTTATAAAATATGTATATGTATGTAAGCCATGACTCCATCCATGCTCTTCCCAAACTCAACCCCTCAGCATATCTACTGTATAAATATATACCGGCTTGCACCACCCTTTCTGGAGCTCATTAATGCTATTATTCTCTCAGGTGCACCCAACCCATTGAGGATCCTCGCCTGCCTCACCATATCATGTCCACTATGATCTGTAGTCTTTTCTCTCCATCTATTCCTATGGCTTCACACCACTTTCTCTTCGTTATGCTATCTCTCCCTAATATTTTCCCTTCACTCTAATAACTTCAAACCCCTAGTTCTTCTTACCTGTTCCATTCTCTCTTCACCTCTCTGCCATTTTGTCTTCTACCTTATTATCTGCTCTTGTGCTTCAAATTTTTCTTTCTTTCATTTAGCCATCTTCACTCTCATGGAGAGTTCCTCACCGTCATCACCACCATGTCTTCTCTCCCCTGTGCCCTGCAGCTCCTTCTCCTTCTCTCATCTGGGGATATCAATCCCAATCCTGACCCCCCATCTCCCAGGCATTTCTCTCAATCCCTATGCAGACCCAACCACAGCCCCTCGGATCTTATTCATATTCCTCCCCTTCCTTCCTCCTCTCTCCCTTTCTCATGCACCCTGTGGATATCCACTCTGCCTGCAATAAACTAACCTTCATTCATGACCTCTTTATCTCTAATGCTCAGCATCTTCTTGCTCTAACTGAGACCTGTCTTTTTCCTGAAGACTCTGCTTTACTTGCTGCCCTCTGTCATGGTGGCTACCTTTTATCCCATACACCTCACCCAGTTGGTCACAGCAGTGGTATTGGGCTGCTACTCTCTCCTTCCTGCTGGGTTCAACCCTTCCTTGCGCCTCATTCTCTCTTCTTGTCTTCCTTTGAGGTGCACATCATCTGCTTATTTACTGCACTACCCCTACAGGTGGCTGTCATTTATTGACTTCTGACAAGTCCACCTCTTGCTTTCTTACTGACTTTGGGGCTTGTTTACAAAGCCGCGGTAGTGGTTCGCGATCGCGATCGCAGCCGCGGCCCCATTGAAATCAATGGGGCCGCGGCTCCGATTACAATCGCAAACCGCTACCGCGGCTTTGTAAACAAGCCCCTTTGACTCCTAGCTCTCCTTCTTTCTGCATTCATCTTTCCTTTCTCTCATCCTTTGTGATTTTAGCATTCATGTTGATGACCTGATGACTCATACCTTAAAGCACCTTGCCTTAACCTCCTCATTCAATCTCTAGCTTCTGCCCCTACTCACCAGCATGGCAACTTCTTGTCTTTTTCTCCAACTCCTCATCCTCTCATTTCTCTACCTCAGTTCTTCCCCTATCATAAGTTAACTTTCACTCGTAATCACATTCCACCACAGCCTCATCTTGTAGTCACCAACATATTTAGGAATCTTCAAGCCATTAACCCTCTCTATTCTCTCTGCTGCTGTCTCATCCCTCCTCTCACTTCCACTATGTCATTTGAGTCTGTTGATGAGGAAGTCCCTAACTATAACACTATACCCTCTACTCTGGATGCCCTTGCTTCTCTTATTCCATACTCTGTGAGGCGTACTATACCTCAGCTGTGATTGACTTCTGAAATCCATTAACTACAATGTGCCTTCTCTGATGGGAGACGTTTGCTTAAATCCCATTCCCATGCTGACTTCCTACTTTTCAAATTCCTGCTACCCTCCTTCCGGTCTGCCTTAGCACTCACCAAACAAGAGTACTATGTCAATCTGACAAACATGCTTGCCTCTGACCCTGGCCATCTCTTTGCCATGTTCAACTCTCTTCTCAAAGTGCCTCTACCCCAACCCCTTTACATAAAAAGCAATTGCTATGGCCACTCAGTTGTCAGATTCCTAAATAAGCTCCAGGTGTCAAGCACTTACAGTACATGTGTGTGTGTGTGTGTGTGTGTCTCACTCTATAGATATAGATATAGAAACAGAAAGATGGACATAGAAATACCTTCTGCAGACAAATGTGGGCTTTCTTTCTTGTTTACAGGTTGCATTTATTCTTTCATTGTTCCAAAAACCCTTGGGTTTCTAATAAAATTGAAGTCATTTCTTAACTACTGAGCCATCAAAGAAACAGTTTGACCCCTGCGGACTTGTTTTGTTGCTGGAGTAATTTGCGTGAGCTCAGTCAGTGCAGAAAGCCTTATTTTGGTATTCACTGTTCTGTGAGCGATCACTTTGTACTTGTTGATAACATGCAGAAAGAGCCTGACATATTCGCTTATGCTTGTTTTGACAGATGGTGAGGTGATTTCTTTTTTTTTCTTTTATATCTTTCGCGCCGTGCATCTTTTATTTGAACTTCTTTCTCTCATCGGTGATGACATCCTTTTGCTTTCTTGTTTTATTTCCCATTTCCTATTCAAGCTGTTTTTGCTCTCATTTTCATTTAATATTTGTTTATCGCACTCATAACTGTCTTTGTTGTCACCTAACTACAGCCTTTTATCTGCCAGGTTTTTTTTCCCAATGAGTCTCTTCTTCTGAGAGAGCACTTTTTAAACTTTCCTTGGCATTGCTTTCAGTTTATAGTTTCAGTCTTTTAGACAAGGAAATCAAATTTTCAGAACTACATTTATATAGTTTTGTCCAATCTATTATAACAATATGCATTTTTTTGCCTGTCTTGAAAGTGCACATAACGAGTTTTGCTAAACCAAAACAGTCCATGTGAACATTATTTCTCTCTATATATTTTCTGTGCAACTTCTGAGCAATTGCAGTAGTGGCAATACAACATGTATCTTTAAGCATTAAGGGATCGATTTTTAAAATGTTTAACTGGTTAACCTTGGGAGTTCCATCTCTGCTTTGCCAAATCTTTCTCACTAACCTGCCAAATTCCATCTTCCAAATCCACATGTAGCCAGAAAAAAAGAGGTGCGGTTTCAGGGATATTCCCCAGACAGAACTAGTTAGCACCTTATTTCAGAACTAGCCAGCTAAGTTTAGACAGATAACCATAGCCAAACTATCGCTTTCCCAGATCTAAAGTGGCATTTTAGAAGGGAAGTCTAGTTGGAATCTCGGATGTCCAGAGCAGTCTTTTCAAAAATCCAGGGGAGTGGAAGTGATGAATGGAGGCACGTATAAGTGCCTTCTGAAATCACTGCATTTTCACCCCAAAAATTGAATATCTCTACATTTGGTTATGGAGACAGGTCCCATGCAAGTTGCAATACCTGGTGTGAGCATGAGTGTAACCCATTGTACAGCCTCAGAACCAGATACTTGGACGTGCCAGCAGAAGTATCCCAGAAGGGAAGACATTTATGGTATAAGACTTGCACCATCTAGTCTGCCATTTTAGATACTCAGATGAACGGTGGCAGGCCAGTAGAATGTTTGGAATTTGTATTTATGCTCATCTTTCTTTAGGCAGAAAATAATGATTTGCGGTACTGTAAATGCATTATGCACTTTCCGCTGGAAGTATTACATCTTTGAAACAAGCACTTTTATTCATGGTCAGGAGTAGGTCTAGGCATGGATAACCCAACAACCTGTGCCAGACGTGCTCCTGCCGTTCTGAAATCACACTGTGACATAGAACTTTCTTGTTCCACCCAGGCCACGCCTCATATGAACATAGCATATGCATATAAGAAATGCCATACTGGGTCTGACCAAGATCCATCAAGTCCAGTATGCTGTTTCCAACAGTGGCCAATCCAGGTCAGAAGTACCTATCAGGTTCCCAGAAAAGTATATAGGTTCCACAATATTTGTCTTGGGGTAAGCAGTAGATTTTCTGAGACCTCTTTAATAATGGTTTATAGACGTTTCCTCCAGGAACTTGTCCAAATCATTTTTAAACCCAGCTACACTATTTATTTATTTATTTATTTAAAACTTTCTTATATACCGCCTCTTCCATAGATCAAAGGCGGTTTACATATAACAAGTGTAACAAGAACAGATTTACATAGAACAGATTTTACAGAGAACAGATTTTTAAATTATTTACAAATCAACTTTTAAATAAAAAGCGGTTTACATATAACAAGTGTAACATGAACAGGTTTTACATAGAACAGATTTTTAAATTATTTACAAATCAACTTTTAAATCAACAGTTTTTAAATTATTGACATTCAACATGATTGTGAGTAACTATATTATTAATTGTAAACAACTATATACAGGAGTAGTAGAGTAGGTAGCTTAGGTAGACATTTGTTGGATTCAATCATCAACGTTGAGGTTACGGTGTGATCGTCTGCATTTAAGGTGGGTTTGTGATCTGTATTGTGTTTGAGAAGTGTTCTGTGAATAAGTGGGTTTTAAGTTCTCTCCTGAATAGATGGAGGTCTTTTATCATTCGGAGATTTAAAGGTAATTTGTTCCATATGGCGGGTGCAGCATATGAGAATGCTCTGGAGCTCGTGGTTTTTTTTGTTTTACGGATAGTGTTTTGTATGGCTAACGAGTATGTTGCATTTTGTCTTCGTGTTCTGTGTTCTGGTGGGGCTTGCAATAGGGTGGTTAGATGAGATGGAGAGATGTCATTGATGAGTTTAAATGTGGTTATGATTATTTTGTATGTTATTCTGCTATTTATGGGGAGCCAGTGCAATTCAAATAAGATGGGAGTTATGTGGTCGGTCAGGCGAGCTTTCGTTGTTACGCGAGCGCAGATATTTTGGGCTCTTTGGAGGAGGTTAGTGTTTGCTAGTGGTAGACCGTTTAGGAGACTGTTACAATAGTCGAAGTGGGGAGTGATGAGTGCACTGATGACCGATCTGAAATCGTGGGAGTCTAGGAGTGGTCTTAGGTGTTGTATGGTTTTTAGCTTGAAGAATATTGTCTTAACTGTTTGCTTTATGTGAGGGATCATACTGAGGGTATGGTCTAGAATTATTCCTAAGTATTTCACCTCTTTCTTGATTGGGATTGTTGTGTTGTTTATTGTGATGGTTTCTGGGAAGGTTGCGTTTAGTTTTCTTGCTACAAACATTGCTTCCGTTTTTTTCAGGTTGATTTTGAGGTGGTTTTTCTCAAGCCAGGTGTCTGTCTCTTTGATACATTCAGACATATTCTGGTATGTGGGGTTGTTTGTGTTAATTGGGAGGGTGAGCATGATGTCGTCAGCGTAGATATAATGGCTAACTTTGTATTTTTTGAATATACTTGTGATAGGTTGGAGGTAAATGTTGAAGAGGAGTGCTGAGAGAGCTGAGCCTTGGGGTATGCCTTGGTCTTGTGTGAAAGGTTCTGATGTGTTTTGGCCTAGTTGAATGCGTATTACTCGGTGGGTTATATATGAGATGAACCATTGGAGGATTGTCCCGCTAATTCCTATATCTTGGAGTCTGTTAATTAGTGTATTGTGGTTGACACTGTCAAAAGCGGCTGATATGTCTATGAAAATGAGGAGGAATCCTTGATTGTTATCGTCTGTGCCTTTAATGAGGTTATCTAACAGTGTTATTAGTAGGGTTTCTACCCCGTGAGATGGGCGGAATCCAAATTGGTGGGAGTCAAGGGGGGCATGAGAGTCAATATGGTCCTGGAGTTGAAGTTGTATGATTTTTTCAATTATTTTGGCTACGAATGGTATGCTGGCTATAGGCCTATATGAGTTTGGATCCTTTGGGTCTAATTTGTTGTTTTTTAAGATGGGTCGTATGGAGGTGAGTTTTAGGGGATCGGGCATTAAGCCTTGGGCAAGGGATTGGTTTACTATCGGTTGGATATGTACAGCGAGTTCAGTTTTTGAGGCTTTTATCCATGAAACTGGGCATGGGTCAAGGGGGGATGTTGTAGTATTGATCATTGTTATGACATTGAGGAGGTGTTTTTGGTCAATTTCGTGGAAGGTTGTCCATTTAAATGGTTGTTTTGGGTGTGAGTGCAGAGTTATAGTTTGGATGCTCGTTCTGTTTTTTAGCTTCTCAGCAAAGTGTGTAGCTAGGGTTTGTACTTTTATGTCTAGGTGATCCGGTTCATGTGTTTGGGTTTTGGTAAGGGATTTTACGATATTGAATAGTTCTCTTGGGCGGTTGATCGCCATATTTATCACTTTATCACTACCGGATTTTATGTTTAAACCTTTTTATTGAAAACCACCACCAAAATACAACACACCACAACCAGTTTTTACTACATCCTCTGGTAAAAACTTCCAGTTAGATTACGTGTTGAGTGAAAAAAATATTATCTCCAAGAACAAGCAGGAATGTAGTCTTCACATATGGGTATCGTTGGTACCGACGGAGCCTGCACGGGAATGCTCCCCAGCGTCCAATAGGAAAGCTTTTGGGAGCATCCCACAGTGCCTACGTGCTGCCTTCCCGCCTTTCCCAACTGTCCCTCTCTAGTTTTTCGTTTTCTGTAACTGCAGAAAAAAATCCCTTCTATTCTTCTTTTTTGTGGTCGCATCTGCCTTCTCTCGATGCTACACCAGTACCGCCGGTTCTTCTTCTTTCTTTTCTTAAAAAAACCCCAAAACTTTCTTCTGGAGTCTTTCCAGTAATTTTCTCTTCAGGTGCCACGCGCCATTTTGGGCATTAGGCCCAACTTTTCCTTCAGAATGGAAAAACCCGCTTCGGGTTTTAAAAAGTGTTCTAAGTGTGGCGGTACCATCTCCGTCACCGACACCCATGAATGGTGCCTCAAATGTTTAGGTCCTGACCACTCTATTTCAGAGTGTGTTTCCTGTGGGATGATGTCTAAAAGGGGCTGGCAGAACCGAGCTGCTAAACTTAGCAACCTTTTTCCCTCCGATGCAGCCTCCATGGCATCGACGTCTTCCAGGGCTTCGTCTTCCTCCCATGGATCTCAGGTAACTAAACATAAATCTAGCCAGTCCTCAAAGGGTAGATCTCCTTCTAGACAGCGAGATGCCTCTGGCGTTGCCCTTGAGGGACTTTCACCAGCAAAATTGCCCCGGCGGGAGGCTTCGGCTTCCAAAGCACTAACGGGGCTCCATGATGTTCTCGAGGCTTCAACCTCCGCAGAACTACTGGTGCCATGCTCTGGGATGCCGGCTGCTTCATCCGGTACCGATACCCAAGCATCGGCAGCGTCAATAGACCAGAGATTATTGGCTATTGAACGCAGTCTGGCGGCTCTTCTCACGGCCTCAATGCCCCTGAAACCGCTTCAGACAATTCAAACGGTACCGGCACCGACTCTGGTGCTGGCACCGACTGCATCAACATCGGCAGGTATTCTACTGGGACCGAGTCATGTGTATCCATACAGTATCGACAGGTTGGTACCGGACCACTCCGATGCCGACTTTGATCGGTACTGGTACCGTGCCTTGCACGATCACCCGGATCGGAGATACTTCGAATCCTCTGATGAGTCTGAAGACTCTGAAAGCTCTGCCAATACCAGAGTACTTCTTCCTGAGGATTCTTCTTCTCCTCAGCGTAGGATGTCTCCACCAGAGGATATGTCCTTTCAGGATTTTATCTGAGATGTGGCTCGAGGTCTTTCCATCCCAGTGGCTCCTGAAAAAGAGCCTAGAGCAAAGGAATTAGAAATCCTGCAATACCCTAAATCTCCCAAGGAGGCAGCTACCTTACCCATTCATGAGATCTTGCATGATCTCATGTTAAGGATGTGGGAAACACCTCTAACCACATCTCCTCACTCTCGAAGACTCGACATCATGTATCGAGTTCCTCCTTGTCCTGGATTTCAGAAGACTCAATTACCACACCATTCCATGGTGGTGGAGTCAGCAATGAGAAGGATAAAGAGAGGCACGCATATAATCCTCCAGGACGTGAGTGTAGGACTCTTGACGCCTTTGGACGTTGAACCTTCCAGGCTTCCATGCTTTCTGCTAGGATCAGTTCCTATATCTTATATATGGGAATGTTCCTTAAGGAGGTCACAGGAGATTTAGAGCTTATGAGCCCTCTCCTTCCTGATGATAAGAGGCAAGATTACCTTGCCCTTGTCAAACATGCTCAGGATGTTTCCAAGTTTGTGAATCGTGTAGCTTTTGACTGCTTTGAGTGCATAAGCAGAACCTCTGCCATTGCCAAAGGTGCACGTAGGATTGCCTGGCTCCAGGCATCTGACTTGGAAATTTGGGTACAGGATAAACTAGGGAATATTCCTTGCACAGGAGAGAATCTCTTTGGCAGGAATTGGCAGGAAAAAGCTAATGAGATAGATGCTGACAATATCACTTTGGATAGATTGTCTAAATCTACAGCTTATCCTGCGAGGAAAAAATCCTCTAAGAAACCATTCTTCAGTAAGAAGAAGAAGTTTTATCCCTCCTATACCCAACAGGGGCATTGTTTAGGTCAGTCTGCCCAAAAGGGACAGCAGCAACAACCTAGGCAAAGAAAGATAAAAGCAGCTAAGCCTCAACTGGCTCAGCAGACTCAGCCTCCACAAGGGCTTTGACTCCTATCTAGAGAACTTTGCCTTCCTGGCCCTGAACGGCCCAGAACCCTCCACCATCCCAGGAAGATTAGGTCATTTTGCCCCCAGATGAGGTCAGATAACAGCAGAAAATTGGACTCTGTCTATTGTAAGAGAGGGGTACAAGCTTCATTTCCTCAGCATGCTCCCTCCTACAATGGTAAGACAGTTCAATTTTCAGACCTCTCTCAATGACCAGTTAGGTCAAGAGGTCACTGTGCTTCTTGCCCAAGGGGCAACAGAAGAGATACACATTCCCCAACAGGGTACAGGGTTTTACTCCCCCTATTTCCTTATTCCAAAGAAAACAAGAGGACACAGACCCATTTTAGACCTCAGAGAATTGAACAAATTCCTGTTCAAAGAGAAGTTCAAAATGATTTCTCTAGGAACTCTGCTGCCATACCTTCAGAGTCAGGATTGGCTTTGTTCTCTAGATCTCAAGGATGCGTACACTCATGTTCTCATCCATTCAGCTCACCAAAGGTTCCTTCGCTTTCTGTTTCAAGGGTAGCGCTACCAATACAGGGTTCTTCCCTTTGGCCTGGCCTCTGCACCAAGGGTGTTCACAAAATGCATTTCTGTGGTGGCAGCATTTCTCCACACCCTAGGAATATTCGTCTTCCCTTACTTAGACGACTGGCTCATTCGAGCCCCTTCAGAGCCAGAGGCCAGGGTTGCTCTCTCTTGCACAATGCACATCCTTCAGTATTTGGAACTTGTCATAAACTTCCCAAAATCCAACCTTGCTCCCACTCAGTCCCTGGAGTGTATAGGAGCTCTGCTGGATACCAGACAGACAAGGTCCTACCTTCCACAGCCCCGCTGCCTTCGCATTGTGCAGTTAGCTTCCCAAACAGTGCTAAAATCTCACCTCACTGCTCGGGAAATGTTACAGTTGCTAGGCCACATGGCATCCACTGTGCATTGTGGTTCCTTATGCTCACCTCCATATGAGGGCAGCCCAGTGGACTTTATCCACTCAGTGGACTCAGGCGTCAGGTTGCCTGTCAGACAAAATAGCAAACTCAGATCGCCTTATTTTGTCCCTCCAATGGTGGCAGTCACCCCAAAACCTTTTGGTGGGGTCTCCTTTTCAGCAACCTCCACCCCAAGACACTTTAACAACAGATGCCACAAAGGTGGGTTGGGGAACCCACCTGCAAGGCCTCTCTATCCAGGGTACCTGGACTCCACAGGAGACCCATCTACACATCAATCTCCTGGAACTCAGAGCAATCTTCCTTGCTCTTCGAGTATTCCACACCCAGCTCAGCTACAAGACAGTCCTAGTTCAAACAGGCAATCTAGTAGCCATGTTCTATGTGAACAAGCAGGGCAGAACAGGCTCTCTGTCGCTATGCAACAAAGCTTTGCGACTATGGGCCCTCGCCAGAGAGCATCAGATTCATCTCCTTGTGGTGTATCTTCCAGGCATTCAAAACTCTTGAGGAGACAGACTCAGTCGAGTTCTGCTTCCACACGAATGGTCTCTCCATGCAGACCAGGTGGCCAAAAGATTTTAAATTTGGGGAACCCCGGACATAGACCTCTTTGCAAGTCCGCTGAATGCCAAACTTCCCCGGTTCTGTTCCAGAATTCCGGCTCAGGGTTGTCAGGCCAGGGATGCTTTCCTCCTCCATTGGGGCCAGGACTTCCTGTATGCCTTTCCACCCATTCCCCTAATTCCCAAAACCCTGTTCAAGCTTCAGAGAGACAGAGGTCATATGATTCTCATAGCTCCACATTGGCCACGGCAAATGTGGTACCCTCTGCTCCAACATCTCTCTCAAGCTCCGCCTCTGGAGTTAGGATCTGCTCCAAATCTCCTTTCTCAGGAGGACGGGATGCTGTGGCATCCCAATCCCCAGTCTCTGCATCTCAGGGCCTGGTTGCTGAAAGCCTAGAACTTCATGATCTTAACATTTCTCAGCAGGTAAAGGATATCCTTTATGCTTCCAGGAAGCCTTCCACAAGACACTCTTATGCATTTAAGTGGAAAAGGTTTACCATATGGTGCTCGCAGAAGGGTCTTAACCCTCTTGCGATACCTCTGGAATCATTACTGGAGTATCTCCATCATTTATAAAATGCAGGGCTTAAGACCAATTTAGTGAGAGTTCATTTGAGTGCTATTGCAGCTTCTTTCAAGCCTCTAAATGGACAACCTATTTCCTCTCATCCTCTCATAGCGAGATTTATGAGAGGCCTTCTTTTAACTAAGCCTCCCATTAAGCCACCACCGGTGGCATGGGACTTAAATCTGGTTCTTGGGCAGCTTATGAAGCCACCTTTTGATCCATTAGCTACTACCTCTTTGAAATTCCTTTCCTGGAAGGTCATCTTTCTTATTGCAATCACATCAGCATGTCGCATCAGTGAATTGCAAGCATTGGTGGCTGATCCTCCTTATACAAGGTTCCATCATGATAAGGTAGTCCTTAGGCCTCATCCACATTTTATGCCAAAGGTGGTATCACCTTTTCATTTAAACCAAGCGGTTTACCTTCCTGTATTTTCCCAAGGTCTCACGCCTCAAATGCAGAAAGGAATCTTCATACTTTGGAAAGTAAAAGGGCTTTGGCTTTTTATTTGCAAAGGACAGAGCAATATAGAAAGTCCTCTCAACTCTTTGTTGCTTTTGATCAGGGGCGGCCCAAGGGGGGTGCGGGGCCATATGGGGAGATTAATTGCGGGGCCTCATTTGCATAGGGAGCCTCATTTGCATAAATACTTGCATAATGTTAACATGCATTTTTAGTAAACATGCTTTTTAATGAGTGTCTGGATAAAGAAAGACTAACAGATTTGTACGTTACTATATTCCAGTGCCAACTGCCAGGCCCAATAGGAAGTACTATAAACACTGACCATTTAGAACTCATAGCAAATCCACCATATCATAAAAGCTCTGCCAGGACTCACAAAGCACCAAACCCTACCTATCAAAAGGCAACACTGCAAATATTAAACCAATACATCTCAGAGAATACCAATACATCTCCTACTGGGGAAAGAGAACAAGTGACATGGTCAAATACAAACTACATGAACAGAATACCTCGGCTTGGTTAAAATGTAGAACATAGACCATCACCAAAGAACAAGGGATCACAATTTAGAAATAGGAAGACAATAATTAAACTGGGAACCCCAAAAGCCAAACTTGGGATATACAACAACACTGGAGAAATAAAACTATAAATTAATTTCCTCTTGTACTAAACAAAACACAAAAGATATTAACGATGCATATTTCCCAGAGCTGATATATTCCAGTTAATAAATTCAAAATAAAAAAGTATTTTTCTACCTTTTGTTGCTTGTGCATTTTCTTTTCAGTTGCAATTGCTCCAGTCACTTTCTTCTGGTTTCTTTGTGTCTTCTGCGAGCTATCCATTTTCCTTTCTTCTCTTTTAGATTTTTTTTCCAAATTTTTTCTCTATAACTGCTTTAACATACTGATCTTTCCCCTTTTGCTATTTCCTCCATTTCTTTCCTTATTCCTTTATCATCCACTCAAATTTCACCCTTCCATTCTCAATCTCCACTTACTCTTCCAATACCCGGCCCATCGTAGGCTTTCCTTCCCTCCCACACAAAATATCTTTTCCCCTCTCCATTCTCATTCCCCATCCCTTTCTAGTCCTCCCCCAAAATCAGCTCCTTTATAGTTCTAGACCCACCCAGCATCTGCCCCCTTCTAGTCCCAGTCTCCCAAGCTTCCAGTCCTAGCTTTCCAGTCCTAGCCTTCTAGTCCCAGTCAGCCCATTTCCAGTCCTAGCCTCCCATATGCTGTTTTCCAGTTCCATTCCAGCCCCCCATCAGCCCATTTCCACTCCAAGCTCCCCATCAGCCCATTTCCAGCCCTATTCCAACTCCCATCAGCCCACTTCCAGTCCTATTCCAGCCCCCATCAGCCCATTTCCAGTCCTATTCCAGCCCATCACCCATTTGCAGTCCACGCTCCCCCCATCAGCCCATTTCTAGTCCTATCCTAGCTCGTCATCAGCCCATTTCCAGTCCTAGCCCCCCATATGCTATTTTCCAGTTCCATTCCAGTCCCCCATCATCCCATTTCCACTCCACGCTCCCCCATCAGCTAATTTCCAATCCTAGCCCCCTCGTCAGCCCACTTCACCCTATTCCAGCCCCCATCAGCCCATTTCCAGTCCTAATCCAGCTCTTCATCAGCCCATTTCCAGTCCAAGTTCCCCCCCCATCACAGCCCATTGTGTCCTTTCCCCCCACCATCACAGCCCATTTGCAGTCATTCCCCCATCACAGCCCATTGTGTCCTTTCCCCCCACCATCACAGCCCATTTGCAGTCATTCCCCCATCACAGCCCAATTGTAGTCCGTTCCCCCCATCACAGCCCATTTCCAGTCATTCCCCCCATCACAGCCCACTTGCAGTCCTCCCCCCCACAGCCCAATTGCAGTCCATTCCCCTCCCACACATCACAGCCCATTTCCAGTCTGTTACTGCCCCATCACAGCCCGTTTCAGTCCGTCCGTCCCCCACCATCACAGCCCAATTGCAGTCTATTCCCCCCACACACACACATCACAGCCCATTTGCAGTCTGTGAAGGTAAAGGCTCTTCACGCTGGCAGGCTGTGCAGAGGGTGCCGGGGCTTCGGTGGGCTTCCCCGGCTCCCTCTGCAGCCGTCCATTGAGCGAGAATGTGGTTTGCGCGGGGCCCCCTGAAGCGCGGGGCCCTGTGCGAACAACATTCTCACTCAATGGACAGGCCGGCCCTGCTTTTGATCCTAGTCATTTGGGACTTCCAGTCTCCAAAAGAACACTGTCCAGCTGGATTGCACAGTGTATATCTTTTGCCTATGAGAGTAAGAACCTTCCTCTTGAAGGCTATGTCACAGCTCACAATGTGAGAGCCATGGCAGACTCTATGGCTCATCTTCACTCTGTGTCTATCGATGACATCAGTCGAGCAGCTACTTGGGCTTCGGTTCATACCTTCACAGTCCATTACTGCTTAGACAAGGACTCCCACCGGGATGCCTTGTTTGGCCAGGCTGTTCTTCAACACCTGTTCCATACTTAATCAACTCCTACCCACCATCTCTGGTAGAATGCCAGAGATCCATGGGGGGAAGTGGAGCCCTTTCACAGGGGCACAAAACCTCTGGGGCCTTCTGCCTGGCATCTGTAGCTATGGAGTCCCCACATGTGAAGACTACATTCCTGCTTGTTCCTGGAGATAGCATAGTTACTCACCTGTAACAGGTGATCTCCGGGAACAGCAGGAATTTAGTCTTCACAACCCACCCACCTCCCCTAGGAGTTGTATCTCTCTGTCTCTCTCTCTTTTTCTCTTTCCCTCTCTCTTTGTCTCAGCTTTAAACTCAACTGGAGAGGGACAGTTGGGAAAGGCAGGAAGGCAGCATGCAGGTGCTGTGGGATGCTCCCAAAAGCTTTCCTATTGGACGCTGGGGAGCGTTCCCGCGCAGACACCGTCGGTACCGACGATACCCATATGTGAAGACTAAATTCCTGCTGTTCCCGGAGATGACCTGTTACAGGTGAGTAACTATGCTTTCTCTTATTAGTCTTAAATGGGTTACATTGTAGCTTCATTGCATGTCCCCTAGTCTTTCTACTTTTTTGATGGAGTAAACAACCTATCTATGTTTACCCGTTCTACTCCATTCATTAATTTATAGACCTCTATCATATCTTCCCTCAGTCGTCTCTTTTCCAAGTTGAAGAGCCATAACTTTTAAGACTTTCCATCCCCTTAAGTATTTTGGTGGCTTTTCTCTGTACCTTTTCTAATTCTGCTGTGTCCTTTTTAAGATATGGTGACTAGAATTGCACACAATATTCAAGGTGCGGTCGCACCATGGAGTGATACAGAGGCATTATAATATTATTTGTTTTATTTACCATTCCTTTCCTTATGATGCCTAGCATTCTATTTGCTCTCTTGGCCGTCTCTGCACACTGGGCAGAGGGTTTTAACATGTTATCCATGATGATGCCTAAATCTTTTTCCTGGGTGGTGGTTCCTAATATGGAACCTTGCATCGTGTTAAAGCACCTTTCAAGGCAGATAGGTGCCTTGAAAGGTGCTTTAACTAGATGTCCTGTTATAAAATTACCTTGAGGCTATTTACATGGCTATATATAGCCACCCAGTGGCAGGTGATTTTCAAACAGGTATTTCAGTCACTTAACTCCTTCTTCACCCTCCAGATCCCATTTTTGGCATTTTCTAAGCACAGGAAAGCAGCTCAGTCTATTGTTGTGCGGTTTCTTTGCCAAACTAAGTTCTATTTATTATTATAACTCATTTTTTCCCAAATACTGATTTTGCTGACAGATTACCAACCAGATAGAAATTAAATGGTTGCAGTACAATGTACATATTCCTATCTACTGGAGGATTCATAAATTAAAAACCCCAGGGTTTCAGCTTCGGTTCCCTGTTGTTTGCTGATGCTCTGCCATATGTTCCTATGAAGGCAAGATTGTAATTTTATACATACAGAAAGAAAGTTCAATAAAATTGATGAAAAACACTGTACATGCCATGTGTTGATAATTGTAAAAATATTTTAAAAGGCATAAAGAATTGCTCAATGTTAAGTCTCCAAATGCCATCTTTGGTATCCATTCTTAAAATTTGTTCTTAAGACTTAACAGCTGTAATATTATTCATGTTAGCCTATATTCGTTACTGACCTTATGCATTTCAGGGAATATTTACTAAGCCACGTTACTGGGCTACATTACTAGCGTGGGAGTGCAGGACACAGCACCACAGAAGCCAGCACACAGGCGCACACAACACCACCCATTGAGGTAACATTAAATGCAACCGCACTAAAGACATCAAGTACAGTTAGCATGGGCTACTAACACCCACGTTAGCTGTGATGCACCAGCGATGCCTACATTCGGCCTCTGTCCTGTCCAGTCCCCTCTCTGATGCCTGCTACCTGGGTCTTGAATAGGTTGTAAGCTTTGTTGAGAAAGGACTTTATCTTATGTGTATATGCGCAGCACTGCATATGCCTTGTAACACTATAAAAATGCTAAGTACTAGTGGTAGTGGGTATTGTGGGATTTTTGGTGCTAGGGTCCACGCTATGTTTCAGTGGACTAAACCTCATGTTCTCGGATTACGGGATTTAGTAAACATGCCCCCTAGTTTCTACCACTACTATGAATCATTTCTGCAACACTACTAGATGTACACTAGGGATGAGCTGGAGAAGAGATATTCAATTTATTTTCATTTTTTTTCACAAATTTTCCCCCGTGTTTGGGTGTTTAGTTAGTTTCACATATTTGTTTTAATGGAGAATTTTTAGTGCAGGTTAAATTGATTTCAGTGACACTAAGGGGGCCATTTTAGAAGCCCTATTTGTGCTTTAGATGTCCAAAAACAGGCTTGGGGACATCCAAAGCACTGAGATGTCTCCAGAGTCATTTTAGAAGCCAGGCCTGGGAACATTCAAGTCTGAGCGGGGCTGTGGTGGAGGCAATGCCAGGGCGTTCCCAGGAACCTGAACGTCCCCGCCTGGTCTCAGCAACATCTTAGACATCTGGCTCCATGTCTAACGTTGGACCTGCTCCAGGCATCTAACAAGTGCCTGTTTGACAGAAAAGAAAGACCTCCGTCATTCCCAGTACTCAGCACAATGTCAATACTAGCAGCAGTGGGATTTGAATGTTGGCTTCCCTGAACCTAGCCCACTACTCTAACCATTAGGCTGTTCCCAGATATCCAGGCTCTGAAATGCTATTCTGAGGCATCTATGTAGATCCCCCACATGTCCACGTTTGTGAAATCATGTCTGCAACTGGATGTGCCTGTGTTTTCTTCAAACATTGTGGTTTAGACATCCCAGATTGCACTTGGACTTCTCTTCTAAAATTCCCCTCCACCTGACCAGTTAAGGAGCACTGTCAGTTAATGTGAATTAAAGCAATTTAGTACACAATAACAAATGTGTACCCCTATTGTACATGGAAACATAGAAACATAGAAAATGATAGCAGATAAAGACCATTTGGCCTAGCCAATAGTATCATAAGGAAAGGAATGGAAAATAAAACAAAGGATATTATAATACCTCTGTATCGTTCCATGGTACAACCGCACCTTGAATATTGTGTGAAATTCTGGTCGCCGTATCTTAAAAAGGATATAGCGTTATTAGAGAAGGTACAGAGAAGAGCCACCAAAATGGTAAAGGAGATGGAAGGCTACTCCTATGAAGAGAGGCTACAAAGGTTAGGGCTCTTCAGCCTGGAAAAGAGACGGCTGAGGGGAGATATGATAGAGGTCTATAAATTAATGAATGGAGTGGAACGGGTAAATGTAGATCGATTGTTTACGCTATCAGAATATAGAAAAACTAGGGACATGTAATGAAGCCACAGGGTAAACTATTTAAGACAAATAAGAGAAAATATTTTTTTCACTCAACGTGTAATCAAACTCTGCAATTTGTTAGCAGAGGATGTAGTAAGAGCTGTTAGTGTAGCTGGGTTTAAAAAAGGTTTGGAGAAGTTCCTGGAGGAAAGGTCCATAAACCATTATTAAAAAGGGACCCAGGATATCAATGCTTGACCCAATACAAGCATTGTGCAACCTGTGTCTTTTGGGGATACTGCTAGGTACGTATGACCTAGATTGGCCACTGTTGGAAACAGGATACTGGGCTTGATGGACCTTGGTCTGACCCAGTATGGCATATCTTATGTTCTTATGTTCAATCTGCTTATCCTTAAGAACTTTTAAGTTCTACAATTCCTTCTTCTCCCTCAGAGATCTTCTGCACTTGTCCCATGTTTTCTTGAATTTAGATACAGTTCTTGTCTCTTTCACCTCAACTGGGGGACTGTTCCATGCATCTACCGCCCTTCCATAAAGAAATATTTCCTCAAATTATTCCTGAATCTATCTTCTTTAATTTTTGTCTTATTACCCTCTCATTCCAGAGCTTCCTTTCAACTGAGAGAGCCACCTCTATGATATAAAGCTTCTCCCAACTTTCCTCCAAAGTAATCATATTGAGATCTTTAAGCCTATCCCCATAAGCCTTCTGACGAAGACCACTGACTATTTTAGTATGCGCCCTCTCGACCAACCTGTTTATATCCTTTTGAAGAAGCGATCTCCAGAATTGCATACAGTGCTCCAAATTTGGTCTCACTAGAGACTTATACAAAGGCACTATCACCTCCTTTTCCCTGCTGGCTATTGCTCTCCCTGTGTACCCAAACATCCTTTTGACATTTGCTGTCACCTTTTCTACTTTATTGGTCACTTTAAAATCATCTGATCATCCCCAGATGCTGCTCTTCTTTAGTGCACTGAAGTACTTCATCCCTTATATTGTCCCGCTCCCTTGGGTTTTTGCAGTCTAAATGCACGGCCTTGCATTTTTTAGAATTAAGTCTTAGCTGCAAAATTTTTGACCATGATTTGATCATCACTAGACCCCTCCTGGTGTTACCGCACCTTCCAGTGTATTTACCCTGTTGCAGTTTTTGGTAGCATTCTCAAAGAGACAAACCTTTCCATAAAAACCTTCCACAATATCACTTACAAAACTGTTAAAAAGAATAGGACCAAGGACTGATCTCTCTGGCACACCACTGGTAATCCTCTTTACGAGTATATTTGTTAGTTTTTTGCCAAAACTCCATTTTTGAACCATCTGTCATACAGTTAATTAAGATGATTGTTTTAGAAAACATTTCTAGACATAAAGGGCCCGATTTTCGAAGGACTTTATATGGGTAACTTCTTTGAAGGCCTTTACATGGATAACTTCCTTAGTTATCCATATAAAGGCCTTATACGGGATTTTTGAAGGCCACCTACATGAGTAGTGCCCTTTGAAAATCCAGGTTAAGTCCCTAACGAGCCCAGATGCTATCCGCATAGCATAGGGGTATGTTGGCATTCTGGGGTGGAGGAAGGGGCTACATGGGTCAAAGCAATTTTCAATGCTACCTGCATAGTCCTCTGTGTCTTTAAAATGGGCAAGGTTTTTCCTCGCCTATCTTTAAGAAGCAGAGGCTATACATCATCGAAAATCACTGCTACCCGTGTAGCCTCTGCGGCTGCCGGGGTGTCCAGGCTAACCCAGATTTTCATTTTCGCCACCACGGAAATGAACATCTGGATTAAGGGGGTCGGCGGGCAGGCTATGCATCGCTGTGGCGCAAAGCCTGCCCAACTCAAAATCGGGCCCAAAGCCTCTTTCCCATGCAGTAAAGAATTTTTTCAAAAATTACACAGCAGTATATGCACATACAAGAATGCACGCCAACAAACCCACACATACTTTAAAGCACGAGTGAGTAGATCTTCCTGGATTGGCATTGCAATGTACGCACATGCTCTATAAAATACATGCACACAGGAATACTATACAAGCAGAAATTTGGTGCAAATCAGTGGGTTTCCGTCTGCATGCCTTCTTGGTGCTCACTAGGGATGCATGTAGGCAAACGATTTGGTTGGTTCTTTGTTTTCAGATACTGAATGATTTGTTTTATTCGTTTACATTAAAGTTAATGGAATGAGAAATTTGGTTCTATAATAGTGGGGCTTTCTATCCAATGGCGATGGAATGCGATTGAAAGCGGAGTGGAGGAGTAGCCTAGTGGTCAGTGCCGTAGGATGCAATGCGTACAATGGAGACCTGTGTTCGAATCACATTGCCTTGTGTAATACTGAGCCCATGGGGTTTTTTTTAATGCTAGCCGCCATGGGTGAAAGTATCTGGATATTCAGAAGCTCTATCTAGGTAGCAGCTTCCGAGGAATATCCAAAGTTTGCAGTCAGCAGCATCAGCTATCCTGATAGCGGCAATTTTCAGGTGCTACAGGAATAGCCAAACCACATAGCCTTGGAACAGCTCTTTGGTTGCCCTAAGCTATGCAGAAATCTATCCACCTGGTGGCACTGAAAATCGCTGCTATCCAGATAAGTCCCAGCTCCAGTCCTGCTCCACCCACAGAGCTATCTGGATAGTGCCACAGCGGCTAGAGCAAATATTCAGTAACACTATCCAGATAGTGCCCTACAATATTAGGCTCACTGGGGTCTGCAAACCGGACAAGCCCTTGTGCATATTGGCTCCTTAGAAAATAACACTCCTCGAGCTGCTTCTGGAAAGGTATGAGCTAGGTCTAAGGTTTTTTTTTTTAATTTTTAAACGGGGGCAGCACTACAAAATATCAAGAGTTGCTTGAAGACCCCACAGCATCAAAAGAGGGGCTAAGAGACTGGAAAGTCAGATATCAAAGCTGGGGTCTATAGCGATTGTAAATAAAAGTAAACGGGGCAGAATGGATATGTTTAACCATCCTTAAATGCTATCAGTTCTTATGGGCCAGATATTAAATAAAAAAAGAGCTATGTGAAGATTGAACTATGTCAGCTGTGTGGGATTGCTTGTGAATTATAAACCTGGTGATTCCCTGAATCAGAAGTTGGCTCAAAGGCCTTGTTCAAACCTCAGCACTGTGTAAGAAGAGGGAATGTAATGCCATGCATGGCAATGAATTGCTGGAGAGCATGGATGTGACATTCGTCATTTACAACTAAATGTTCATGTTTTCAATGTTTTTGAAGACTAACCTATTTATTCACTTTATTATGGCTAGAAATAAAGAAAGAAAATATGATACACAGCAGTGTTTAATAATGATACTTTGATTTTGTACTTATCATTAAATTGGACCGTAACGGATTACTGTGACATCTAAAGTTTGTACGGTGTGAATACTGGTCTTACATACATATAATTTTCAAAAATTTTAAAATAAATTGTTATATTTGGTATCTTCCTGAATGGGGTCAATTCAGTATAGGATTATGTTTCAAGGACAGCAATGAACCGGTGTGACTTTGTAAATTATCCCGGGGAGAGCTAGCGTAACTGCGTTTATGGTGTATGTGCCAGTATGCACATATTTTATAAAATGGGTGCATGGGCGCCACCCCGCCACACTCCACCAGCTTTCTGCCCTTCGGAACAACTATATAATAGCTCCTGGGACTTCTCTGCGTGACTTTAGTGCACACGTGCCTCAGACTGTTCTACAAGAGCTGACTTGGGCAGCTAAAACACTGTTTTACAAACGTACCCACATGGAGAGACATTTTACAACAGTTCACCTCAGTTGGGCACCTACCTTAAGCCTATGTAATAAAGATCCATAGGTGCCTATGGGTCCCTTTTTCTAAATCCCTCTTAGGTTTTGCACTTCACATGCAATAGAAATGCATGTTGAGTCTGCATTAACTGTCCCATAGAAGTGTCATTAGATGCACTCATGCTAAATGCCACGTTGCCAATGAGCACGCGGCAATTGCCCTCACATTAGCGGCAGTGTGCTCTCTATGTTCATTCTCCAACCATTCCCTGCCCTGTTGCGTGATGGCCAATTTATATGCACTTTATCGTGCAATCGCTGGCATGACCCCATGTTAGCATTCCCAGCTTCTGGTTGTCATGCCTTAAAACACACACTAACTGGTGACTGGGCTTTGGCAAAAGGGACCCTATGTGCCTCTCTAAGAATTGTCCCACAAAAGCAGTCAAAGTTACAGCTTTAAAGATCAAAGTGTACATGAAGCCTAATGGTTAGAGCAGTGCAAGGCATGCCTTATAGTCAGTACAAATGCCTGGTGACCCAAACAGCTCCTGGGTTTTCTTGGCAGTATGACCAGAAGTAGAGGTACAGGCCTTCTTCCGAGGCAATGAAGGATTAAGTGAATTGTCCAAGGCCACAGTAAATGCTAGTAGGAATCAAACTTTTATCTTTTGGTTACCAAGCCCGTGCTCTAACCACTAGGCTACTCCTCCACACCTAAAGGTAGCATTAAGGCAAGCTTATTTAGAAGTTGGAGTGTTATGTTGGCCAGGGCCGGATTTACCTTGAGTGAGGCCCTATGCCAACAAAAATTGTGGGCCCCCAGCAGGGGCGGCCCAAGGGGGGTGTGGGCCTCATTTGCATAAGGGGCCTCATTTGCATAACTATTTGCATAATGTTACCATATATTAACTTTTAGTAAACGTGCCTCTTAATGAGTGTATGGATAAAGAAAGACTAAAAGATTTCTACATTACTATAATCCAGTGCCAACTGCCAGACACATTAGGAACTACTACAAACACTGCCCATTTAGAACCCATAGCAAACCCGCCGTATCCTAACAGCACTACCAGGACTCACAAAGCACCATACTCTACCAATCAAAAGGCAACACTGCAAATATTAAACCAATACTTTTCAGAGAACAACAGTACATGACCTACTGGGGAAAGAGAACAAGTGGCAATGTCAAATAGGAATTATATAAACAGAACACCTCAGCTCAGTTACACATGCAGAACATAGACCATCACCAAACAAGTAATCACATTTTAGAAACAGGAAGACAATAATTAAACTGGGAATCCCAAAAGCCAAACTTGGAATGTACAACACTGTAGAAATAAAACTATACATTAATTTGCTCTTGTACTAAACAAAGCGCAGACGTTAATGATGCACATTTACCAGAGCTGACATATTCCAATTAATAAATTCAAAATAAAGAGATATTTTTCTACCTTTTGTACATTTTTTTCAGCTGCAATTGCTCCAGCCACTTTCTTCTGGTTTCTTCATGTCTTCTGCTAACTCTCCATCGTCTGCTGTCCATTTGTCCTTTCTTCTCTCTTCTAGTTTTTTTCCATTCTCTCTCTACATCTGCTTTAACATACTAATCTTTCTCCTTTTGCTCTTTCCTCATTCCTATTTCATCCACTCAAATTTTACCCCTCCATCCTCAATCCCCACTTACTCTCCCAATACCCGGCCAATTGTAGATTTTTTTATCCCTCCCACACAAAATATTTTTCCCTTCTCCATTTTACTCTTCCAGCCCCATCCCATTCTAATCCTCCCCCAACATCAGCTCCCTTCTAGTTCCAGCCTCACCCAGCATCCATTCCCTTCTAGTCCCTGCATCAGCCCATTTCCAGTCCTAGCCACCCATCAGCCCATTTCCAGTCCTAGCAACCCCCCAACCCAATACCAGTCCTAACCCCCATCACCCCATTTTCAGTTTAAGCCCCCCCTATAACCCATTACCAGTCCTAACCCCCCATCAGCCCACTTCCAGTCCTAACCCCATCAACCCATTTCCAGTCAGCCCCCCATAGCCCATTGCCAGTCCTAACCCCCCCCATCAGCCCATCAGCCCACAGCCCATTACCAGTCCTAACCCCATCAGCCCACCTCCAGTCTTAACCCCCCCCAGCCCATTTCCAGTCCTAACCCCCCCCATAGCCCATTACCAGACAGCCCCCATCAGCCCACAGCCCATTACCAGTCTTAACCCCCCCAAAGCCCATTACCAGTTCTAAACCCCCCCAACAGCCCATTATCAGTCCTAACCCCATAAGCCCTCCTCAAGTCTTAACCCCGATGCCAATTTCGAGTCCTAGCCCCCACATAGCCCATTACCAGACAGCCCCCATCAGCCCACAGCCCTTTACCAGTCTAAACCCCCCAAAACCCATTACCAGTTCTAAACCCCCCCCAACAGCCCATTACCAGTCCTAACCCCATCAGCCCACCTCCAGTCTTAACCCCCCCCAGCCCATTTCCAGTCCTAGCCCCCCCCCCATAGCCCATTACCAGACAGCCCCCATCAGCCCACAGCCCATTACCAGTCTTAACCCCCCCAAAGCCCATTACCATTTCTAACCCCCCCCACCAGCCCACAGCCCATTACCAGTCCTAACCTCATCAGCCCACCTCCAGCCTTAATCCCCCCAACCCATTTCCAGTCCCAGTCCCAGCCCCTTTCCAGTCCCAGTCCCAACCCATTTCCAGCCCCAGTCCCAGCCCCCCAATTACCAGTCCTACCCCCTCCCCCGGCCTAAAGTAAAATTTAATTTAAAAAAAAAAACCTGCTGGCTGCCGCCGCGGGGCCCCCTCTGCTGCCGCGGCAGCATGGACTGACCCGCGGGGGCCCCCTCTGTAAGCTCGGTCCCTCCCTCCGTGCCTCCGTGTCTCCCTCCGTGCAGGCTGTTAGAGACGCGAAGGCAGACTGTCTCCTTCTGCCTTCGCGTCTCTGTTAAGCCCGCAGGGGCTGATGGGAAATTTCCCATCAGCCCCTGCGGGCTTAACAGAGACGGGAAGGCAGAAGGAGACAGTCTGCCTTCGCGTCTCTAACAGCCTGCACGGAGGGAGACACGGAGGCACGGAGGGAGGGACCGAGCTTACAGAGGGGGCCCCCGCGGGTCAGTCCATGCTGCTGCGGCAGCAGAGGGGGCCCCGCGGCGGCAGCCAGCAGGTTTTTTTTTATTTTATTAAAAAAAAAAAAGCCTAACTAGTTCAATTTTTGTGGGCCCTTTGCAGCTGTGGGCCCTACGCCATGGCGTACATGGCGTATAGCTAAATCCGGCCCTGATGTTGGCTCACCTATTCAGTGGGTTGAAAATCAAAGGAGCTATGTTGAAATCTTACTGCTGCTCATTGTGAAATTGGGCAAGTCCCTTAACCTTCCCATTGCTAATGTAAGACCTCCGGGGATAGGGCAATACCTACTGTGCCGGAATGTAATTTACCTTCATGTTACAGTCCTATTTTATGGAATTGTCTTCTCAATTAAGAGGAGAAACTAATTATGTTAAATTTAAATCATCTTTACACAGGCTTTTGGTCCTTTATCTGATTAGAGTAATTAAGAAACTTTTTAATTACTGGCGTGCTGAGTGCCCATACTGGATTTCCCTCTTTTCTCATGTTTATATGATATTGTATCTTTTTTTTTCCATTTCTCGTGATTTTTTTTTTTATTGTAAACTGTTTTGAAACATCCCTTGGGCTAAAAAATGGTCAATTAAGTATTGAATAAACTAAACTAAAACCATGAGCTACTCCTGAATAAGGCTGCCCTTATTTGCAACAGTCTGAGTGCTTGGGTAAGTGTAGAAGAGTTATAGTATACGCATATTTTACAAAGACCACATGCAAATCATGACTCAGCCCAACATCTACCCAGTCACACACTTTCTTCTCATTGTACATTCATGGGGGGTAACTTTATGAGAGGTATTTAACGCTCATATAAAGGCATGCATCTGCAAAAAAAGACATTATAAATTTACCCCCAAAGTGGGTGTGCTAAGAGTGTAACATGATAACGCATTTTCTAAGTGTAAGTCGGGTTTCAGCTGTGGGAAATGGCTGCTAGAAACTTAACGGGGTATATTCACGTACAGGTTTGTGCACTGGCAAGAACATGCATGCTTCCATGCAGAACAAACATAGGGTTTTGCAGCTACTGTAGGATGTTAGTACAAACAGGGCAGTGTCAGCTGCAACAGCCACACATTTATTTATTTATTTATTTATTTTATTTAAAGGGTATTTATATCCCGCCTTATCCTTCAATCAAGGCGGTGTACACAGCAAACAATCAATTTGTATTGGCATTTGTGTTCTCATGTATTCTTATACTGTACAGTGGTTGTATATGAGTGTAAATCAGATTGATTGGAGTGTACTATTTACAGCATGAGCTTTATACAGTGTTATGTACAATGTGCATGCGGGGTAGGTCATATACAGTGGTATGTACAATGAGCATGCGGGGTAAGTCATTAGTTTGGTGTTGGTGATCCCCTTATGTGCTCGGGCCGTAGTGCTCCAAGAAGAGTAAAGTCTTTAGCTGCTTTCGAAAGTCCTTAGTGTCGTCTGTTGATTGAAGTTCATCTGGGAGTGTGTTCCACATTATAGGAGCCGCCATTCATAGTGCTCTTCGTGCGGTAGTCCTGAACGCCTTTGTGCAGTCTTTTGGAGTGTTGATTGTGTCCGATGTGGCTCTCCTCCTAGGTCTTGTGCTGATGTCGGGTTGTATGAGAGGTTGAAAGCTGAGTGCTGAGTTCCTGTGCTTGTTTCTGAATATGTTTAGGATTGTCTTGTATCTGATGCGGGAGCTGATTGGGAGCCAGTAGAGGTCTTTCAGTATGGGGGTGATGTGGTCTTGTTTTGATGATCCGGATATTATTCATGCCGCCGTGTTTTGGGCCATTTGTAGTGGTCTTAGTGACTGTTTAGACATGCCATTATAGATTGGGTTGCAGAAGTCAAGGATGGTAGTTATTAAGGCTTGACAGACTGCGCAGAAGTGTTCTTGCGTGAGGAGGGGCTTGAGGCATCTGATTATTCTCATCTTGAAGTATGCATTTTTGGTGGTCCTGCTGATGTGTGACTGTAGGTTTAGCTCCCTGTCAAGTGTCACTCCAAGGTATTTTACTTCCTGTTTTAAAGGTATTGTTGTATTGTTGAGGTTGATAGAGGGTGGAGGGATGAAGTTGGTATTTCATGTGATGATTAGTGCTTCTGTCTTGTTGTAGTTGATGGTCAGGTTGTTGTTTTGGAGCCAGATGGACATGTGGTTGAGGCAGTCTATTATTTTGGTGTAGTCAGGGTTGTCGAGGTTGACTGGGATGTATATCATGATGTCGTCTGCATAGCTTGTGTACTGTACCTTGTGTTCTTTCATGATATTGCAAATCGGTTGAATATAGAGGTTGCTTGATCTTTGCGGGTCGTGAGGTGTTGGAGCCAATCTTGACCTGGAATTGTCTGTCTGTTAGGTATGAGTTGAACCATCTTAGGGTGGTGCCATTTAGTCCAATGCTCTGTAGTCTGTTTAGGAGGATTCTGTGGTCCACTGTGTCTAACGCAGCTGAGATGTCTAGGAAGGTCATTAGTGTTCCTTTATTGTGTTTGTCTATGATTTGGATTATGTCGTTGAATAGATATAACAGGAGTGTTTCGACTCCGTGGTTTGGGCAGAAGCCATGCTGGTGTATGTCCAGTGGGGCATGTGTGTCGATATGGTCCTGGAGTTGGTGTTGTACAGCTTTTTCTATAATCTTTGCCAGTAGTGGTATGCTGGAGATGGGTCTGTAGGCTGCTGGGTTGCTTTTGTCTAGTGTGGATTTCTTCGGGATCGGTCTTATAGTGGCTAGCTTCAGTTGGTTTGGCATGGTTCCTTGTTCCAGTGAGTTGTGTACTATGTTGTGTATGGTGTGGATGAAGCTTTCCTTCATTGCCTTAATCCATGTTACAGGGCATGGGTCTGTTGGTGCGGTGCTTGTGTTGAGTGTGGTGATGATGTCTGAAAGCTGTATTGTGAATGGGGTGCTGAATTTATCCCACGCTCTGGTGGATTTGGTTGGGTTGGTGGTTCCGTTTGTCGTTGGTTGTGGTGTAGAATCCAGTTTCTCTTGTAGGTGATCTGCGAAGGCTTGTGGGTCTATCTGCACGTCTTTTTCAGGGTTGGGCTCATTGGTAAGGTTTTTTACTATCTCGAATAGTTCCCTTGGTTTGTTGTAGGCCTTTAGTATGATGTTTGTGTGGTGCTCTCTTTTTGTCTGGTTAATGAGTTCATTGTATTTCCTTTGCTTCATTAGGTATAGTGCTTGGGTGGTGGGAGATTTGGAGCGTCTCCAGCGGCGTTCTAGCTTTCTTAGCTCTCTTTTTGTGTTGCGTATGTCTTTTGAGTACCATGGGGTGTGCTGATTTTTATTGCTGGATGCTTTCCTTGTTTTGTGTTCATTGGCTTTGGCTGCAGCATTGATGACACTGTTCCATTTGCTTACTTGCTCGTCTAGCTTCTCTGTTTCAGAGTCCAGGTGGGGTAGTGTGTCCTGTAGGAATTGGTCCTTGTCGAAACTTTTGAATCTTCTTTGCACGGGTGGTGTGTCTTGTGGCTTGTTGAGTCTCTCTTATGATATGATTTCTATTTTAATTCTGTAGTGGTCTGACCAAGGTACTGGAGTAATTGTGGGTGTTGAGATGCCACCTCTGTCGAGTAGGTATTTGGGGGCGAATATGAGGTCTGGTGACGATCCATGTCTGTGTGTTGGAGTGTTGATCAGTTGAGTGTATTGTAAGGAGTCCATAGCTTGTAGGAAGGTTTCTTTGTCTTTGCTGGTAGTGGATCTGAGATTGAAGTCTCCCAATAGTAGTAGTGGCTTGTGGTTTGTGTTGACTGCACAGACAGCCTCTAGTGTGGAGGCTAGTTCATCTGTTGGAGCATGGGGAGCTCTGTAGATGAGGCAGAGGGCCATCTGTTAGTTTTCTACAATGATTGTGTTGCATTGGTCTGAGTTTGGGGAGCTTCGGGATTTAAGCTTTAGGGTGATCTTTGCGATGATAAAAACCCCTCCTCCTCTCCTGTATGTGCATGAGCTGTTGAATGATGTGTATGTGGGGGGGGGACTAATTGATTGAGGAGTACGTTGTCAGTGGGGGTGAGCCATGTTTCGGTGATACAGAGGATATCGGGTTGCTGATTCTCTATGTGGTCTGTGAGCATATTTATTTTGTTTCTTCTTGATCTGGTGTTGATGAGCTCTATGGAGGTGGTGTTTGGCGTGTTTGCTGCTCTGGCATCTCTTTTTAGGTTTGTGTGCGAGTTGGGTTTGTGGTTGGATTGTTTGTTGTGTTTGTCTTTCTTGGTTGTGTGCTGTGGAGGAGAGTAGGTCGGCATGGTTGTTGTTATCCATAGGGTGTTTGTGTGTGGGTGGTGCGTGGCTGTGTGCTGGGGGATGAGTTGGGCTAGGAGGAGGCATATTGGCAAGTATATAGTTGCAGCCATGTTGCGTTTGGGTGGACTTACTTAAGATGTTGTAGCTTTAGGCTCTTTCTTTTTGCTGATGGGTCCTCTCCTGGAGATTGATGCTGTCGATCTACTGTTGGGCCTTCTTTTTGGGGTTGTGGTTGTGTTGTGGCTGCTCCTATGGCCGCGCCTAAGGGCCATGCCAAAGGGTCCTCTGGCGAGGCCCTCAGGCGCAGGCCCGCCAGGCACAGGCGTGCCTGGTGGCGCTCTGTTTTAAATCCTGGCTGGCTGCCTGATTGGATAGCTCAGCCCGACATGTAGGGGCGGAGCTTTGGTCCTGGTGGCTCGATCCCTCCTGGGAGAGCTTCACGCGGGACAGCTGCAGAGCTGGAGGGAGTCCTGTGCCCGGTGGCACTCTGTTTTAAATCCTGGCTGGCTGTCCCGATTGGGCAGCTCAGCCTGACATGTAGGGGCAGAGCTTCAGTCCCGGCGGCTCAATCCCTCCTGGGAGAGCTGCATGCGGGATGGCTGCAGAGCTGGAGGGAGTCCTGGAGGCACATCATCTGTTGGGGACAAGCCTGGCATTTTCCTGTCAGATAACACAGTGGAAAAGCAGAGAACAGGGCGTGGCAGCATTGAGGTGACATTAGCTGCACCCACACTGTCTGAAAAACTTGCGGTTACCATGCACTGTCAATGCTCGTGGTAACTGCATGTTGCAGGCTCGCCCGCTCTCCACCTTTCTCCCACCCACTCATGCAGCTAACATGTGGTCTGCAGATACTGCAGGAAATCACTGCACTAACTATATTGGACCCATATTGGCTGCTCCTGCAGTGCTCTTTTCTCATGCTATAGCCCTGTTAGCAGCTAACGTGGGTTAGTAAAGAGGCCGCTTAGACATTCCCAGAGGAATAGTCTGGGTAGAGACAGAGGTGGAGTTATGAGATAATGGGTACTTTATAAAATACCTAAAATAATAAAAAAAATCCCCCATCAATTTAAAATTTGATTGATATTGAGATGTAAACTGCCCCACAGCAGAGGTGAAGGCATGTAGTTAAGGGACATTATTCTTGTGGGGCTTGTAATTTTTGTTCGAAACTATGTCTGGCCCTGACTGGGTGGATGTACATACTTCTAAAATTTATCATTCTCGATGACACACTAATCGCTCCTCTTCATTTGTAGTGTATTTGATTATTTGCCCGTGTCAAATTTATTATGTTGGGCGTACCTCTAGATCTTTGCGTGTTAGACTCAGTGAACATGCATCACATTTTCATATCAAAGATCTCCAAGCACCGATGGCGGCTCATTGTGTGGAAGCTGCACATTCATTTGAGTCTCTACAGTGGAGAGTACTCGATCATGTACCGATGGATCCCCGTGGAGGAGATTGCCGTCAACATTTACAAAAGTTGGAGCAGAGGTGGTTTTATTCATTGAATGTGGTTTGCCCTTATGGTTTAAATATGCAGATAGACTGGCATACTATTATCTAGGGTTTGTTATGCCGTTATTGCCTTTCTCCCAAGGTGCGGTTTCTGATTGGTGGGACCTCCCCTTGCTGTGGATTGGCTGATTCTTGTTTCTTTACACTCTTCATTGGTGATTTTTGAAATCAGCTGTGCTTTCTCTCCTTGAACTGGAGTATTTAAGGCGTTTTCTCCAACACAAACTTTTCATGGCTGAGGTTTGACCACATTATGTTTTGACCTGAAGCAGGGTTTCTGAATTTTTTGGACCCGAAACGTGTCACGTCGTTGGTTTCCATGGTGTTTATAACAGCCTGAAGATCATGTTGCTATGCAGCTAAGTGCAATGCAATGAATAGTTTTCAAATGTTTACTTTATTAAAACGGAGTTTCCACGGTGGTGATTAGACTAGTTCTTTTCACTGGGTTGGCAGCTCCAACAAAAAGAAATTTATATGTAAATAATTTTGTTTTCTATACAGAGATTTTGTCCCTAGTGTAGATCAGAATCATTTTTTGGACTTGATTATTTTATTCTGATCGTGGTTTGTGATTTTCTGATATTGTAAAGATGATGTCATCTCAGATTATTTCATAGAAGGATAAGTGCAAAGTTTTTTGGAACTCCTTATGAAGATGGTTTTAGAATTTGAATCACTACAATGTACTTTGAAGCTCTTTAATGCACCTTTGGGTACACAAACATTGGAGACTTTATGTAAGGATTGTATGAGCATACTGCTTAAAATAATATGGACTGATGAAATCTACTACAACTAATCATTTGTATAGCGCTATAAGGAGTATGCAGCACTGTACAGAGACATGGAAGAGATGGTCCCTTCTCAGAACAGCTTACAGTCTAGTCAAGACAGACAACACAACAGCTTTGGATTAGGATATGTCTAGGAAAATGGTAAGAAAACATATAGGAGTGAACAGGAAACTATGCGGATGGGGTGTAGGGAGAGATGAGAGATCTATGGAGTAGAATGAATTTGGAGGCACTCGATAAAAGACTTTTCATTTAGTATTTGACAGTCCCTCATGTACATTTTTTGTAGCTTTATGCAAGGGTTTTTATGCCGTCATGTACATTATAAAGTATGCATGCACTCGCCCGGAGTACACAGAAAATATTGCAGCTATCTCGGAGAATGTGTGCGCTGCTGAGGGCTATTCAAGGATCTTGGCTTTTTCTTTAAGACACAAACGCCCCTCTTTTACTTTCATAAAATAGACACGTTTTTCAAAAGATTTATAAGCACCCTGTTATAAAATTATCCTTGAAATAACATGCTTACTTCACAATTAGTCGGCTTATTGAAAATAGGTGTGTGCTGACAAAATTTCATATTGTTTCATTTTCGGATGACAGTGCTAAAACTTTCATCTTCTTTCAGGTTTTTTTAGTTAATAGCAGACACTATCTACAAATAGTACATGCCCTTTGTGCATGAGTGAATAGCACTATTGCATACTAACAGTGCACACTATTTGCCATTAATGTGCACTATTGCTATTGACGAAAACCCAGAAATGATGACATAAGAACATAAGAAATGTCATACTGGATCAGACCAAGATCTACCAAGCTCAGTATCCTGTTTCCAACAGTGTCCCACTCAGGCTACATGTACCTGGCAGGTTCCGAAAAAGCAGGAATGGCACAGGTTCCACAATGCTTATCCTGGGGCAAACACTGGAATTCCCGGGACCTCTTTAATAATAATTTATAGACTTTTCCTCCAGGAACTTGTCCAAACCATTTTTAAACCCAGCTACACTATCACTTTTGACTACATCCTCCAGTAACGAATTCCAGAGTTTGATTACGCATTGAGTAAAAAAATATATTTTCTCTTATTAGTCTTAAATGGGTTGCATTGTAGATTCCTCTAGTCCTCTAGTCTTTCTTCTTTTTGATGGCATAAACAACTGATCTACGTTTACCTGTTCGACTCGATTCATTGATTTATAGACCTCTATCATACCCCCCTCGGCTGTCTCTCTTCCAAGTTGAAGACCACCAACCTTTTAAGCCTCTCCTAATAGGGGTATCCTTCCATCTGCTTTACCATTTTTATTAATCTTCTCAGTACCTTTTCTAATTCTGCTATAACCTTTTTAAGATGTGGCGACCAAAATTGTGCACAATATTCAAGGTGTAGTCGCACCATGGAATGATACAGAGGCATTATAATATCCTCCATTTTATTCTCCATCCCTTTCCTTATGATTCCTAGTATTTTATTTACTTTCTTGGCTGCCGGAGCACACTGGGCAGAGGGTTTCAATGTATTATCCACGAAGAGGCCTAAATCTTTTTTCCTGGGTGGTGGTTTCTAGGGTGATACCTTGCATCATGTATCTGTAGTTTGGGTTGTTCTTTCCTAGGTGCATAACTTTGCATTTGTCCACATTAAATTTCATCTGCCATTTGGACGTCCAGTCTTCCAATTTTTCAAGGTCTTCTTGCAATTTTTCACAATCATCTTCAGGGTCATTCTGAGCCATGAATAGCAGGGATGGATGTCTATCCCTGCTATTTGTGCCCTTTCTCATCCCCATCCTCCTTCCCAGCTCGTTGTACAGGGAAGTTAGACAGAGGCAAGGATGGGGCAGATTGGGGGCAGCCTTAGGGTGGGTGGTGGGCTGTTGTCAGCCCTGGATGTACAGGGCCGATTCCAATGTTGGCCCTGTACGTCCAGCGCTGACAGCTTAGACAGGGAACTTATTCCACCTCTGAGGTGGAATACGTTCCATGATTGGGCAAAGGATGGTGGCCCGGGGCATGGCAGTGGCAGGAGGGAGTGGAGAGCATTCCCCACAGCCAACCCTGACCTTGGGAGGCCAGATCTGGGGTCAGACTGTAGGGAAAGCATTGTAAGAGCCGGTAGCTGGGGATTGCAGCTTTACAATGGAGCCACGGTGCCATGGCAACCGGATGCCATGGCGCCACTGCTCCATTGTAAAGCCCAGACTGAGTTACAGTGGCATGGCCTGTAAAATCAGGCCAGGCTGAATCGTGATCCCGGCCTACATGTACAAGCCTGTTCACAATCCTGAACCCACAGGGCTGAACGTACCCCGTGGGATTGGAATCGTGATTTCCTCTGTGCATCCAGATCCGGCTGGGCGCACAAAGGGCCCGTACGTCTGGATTGGAATCAAGCCTCTTGTGTTTTAACAATTTTGAATATTTTTGTGTCATCTGTAAATTTTATCACCTCACTCGTTATTCCTATTTCCAGGTAATTTATGAATATGTTAAAAAGCAGCAGGACCAGCCCAGATCCATGGGGTACTCCACTATTCACCTTTCTCTGCTTTTTTTTAAACATAATAACATAGTAACACAGTATATGACAGCAGATAAAGACCAGTATGGTCCATCCAGTCTGCCCAGCAAGGCGGCAAGAGTAGGTGCGCCTACCACTCCATGCAGGTCACCCCTCCCCATGCCTTTGTTTAGGGGTGTACCCACCGCTCTGTGTAGGTCACCACTATGGGGCATGTTTACTAAAAACCGCTAATTAGCGTGCCGCAAAATATCGCACTAAAAGCGGTACTTAAGAGCGCTTAAACGCCCCGCAAACGTGCGATGAAGCCCCGCACACTTGCGCGTCACAGTAACGGGTGCCGCACAAGTACGTGCCCGCAAATGTCCGATAGAGGTGTGGAAAGGCTAACGGAGGGCGGAGGAAGGCCCCGGAGGGGCGGAGAGAAGGGGTTAATGGGCGGGGAAGGGGAGGGGAGGAGCGCCCCGCACATTATCGGGGCTGAATTTCCAAAAAAAAATAGCGCGAGTGAATCACTCGCATTAGAATGCATTTAAAGGGAAGAGAAACCATTTACGTCAGCAATGTACAGCAAAACCGGGGAAACCTGAAAAACGTGAGCAGTGTGATACATGTGCAGAGCACAAAAGTGCAATTATAAATAGAAAATGACCACCACAAAAATATGAAAAATAGTAATTCAGTTGGGGAACGGTTATAGTGATGGGAAAAACTAGATAACACACCCAGGACAGCTCCAAAAAAAAGGAAATTATGTATGGAAAGGTGTACGGAGCGGAGACTCGTCCAAAAAACATTTCCCTTTTTCTGGAGCTGTCCTGGGAGTGTTATCTAGGGTTGCCCATTAATATCACTGTTGCCCAGCTTGGGTATATGTTTTCCCCCTTTGTTCCGTGGTCATTCCCGGGTTTTATTTGCACGTTTGTCACCACACAGGGTGAAGGAGCCCACAGTAAAAATGCATACAGCAGGGTTTGTGACTCCATCCTGCCAGGTTTACTACCTCCAGGGGCTGCACTGTCTCTGTGGCCATAGTGTGGTGCAGAGGACATAACCATGACCTCTAGGACTAGAAGGCCAGAGGTTCAAATCCCAGCTGGGGCACTTGCCAGCCCTGCCCATATATTTTACCCACCACTAAACAAAGATAGAGCAGACACCCCTGTATTGCAGGGAACATAAGCATGGGGGAAACACCCATATGTTACCCAACACCGCACACACCACAACAATGGGCATACCTACAGCCAAGTCCCTCAAATGCAGTCCCATACTGCCACATTGCAATCAGGTCATCTGCTTTTTCTGAGAGAAGCTCATGCCAGCATGTTGGCGCACAAGTACATGTGGTGCAGGGGGCAGTGGCAGCTAGCCACAGAGGACAGAGGCCAAGCCATGTGCAGGCTGGCACAGTCCACTGCAACACACAGGCCCTGCTGGATCCACAGGCATGGATGTTCCAGGGAATCCAGCCAATCTGTGGCTACAAGGTGGTGCAGTGCACACAGACAGTGCATACAAGAACAGAAGGTCACAGGTTCAAAGCCCAGCTGGGGCTACCACCAATCCTTCCCACATATTTTTCCCACAGCTACACAGTGATAGTAAGGACAAACCTTTCGTGGCGAGGACATATGCAATGGTACTACGTCTATCTTTTACCCCACTGAGCACAGACACCATGTACAGGGGCAGTACCTAGAGCAGAATCTCCCAAATGCAGTCCTGGTGGGCCACACACCAGTCAGGGTCCATGCTGCCACTCATACAAATGCCTGTGCTGTATATCTATGCACCACCCCCATGGCATGTAGATGTAGCTCATGCATATTCATGAGGAACAGCAGGTAAACCCGATCAGTGTGATGCACACCTGGACTGGAGTTGGGAATCTCTGCCGTAAAGCAGCAGCCAACAGGGGCAGACACACCCACACCCACACCCACAGGCCCCATTGGCCAATGTCTCCTGGAGAGGCAGAACATTGTACCCTGCGTGCATCTCCCAATACTAGCACCTGCATACCCTAGCAATGGAACCCTACACCTGAGGTATACGGTACACAGCTCTGAGACGCTTGCTAGGAGTACTGGCAGATAGATATCCATACGTTACGCACATACTGCTAGTTGACCCCATCCGAACAATCTGTTTGGTGTTTGCGGTGTGTGCTCCAGCCCTTGCCTCTGACGGTGTTTACCACCCTGGGGAGTGACCCCCAGCAGTACTGCATAGCATATCCATGCCTTGCCGTGCCCAGCACCGGTTTGGTGGGCAAGGCTAATTACCTCCTCAATAGTAGCACCATGATGGCATAGGTGTGGAATTGTGTGTCTGTCTATACAGTGGGTGTTGGCTGCATGCCCCTTCCACAGCCCACACTGCCAACACTGTTGCCAGTATTGGCCTGCCAATGTGCATAATGAGTAGCAAGGGACCATGGGTATATCTCAGACAGAGTGGACTGACCAGGATGCAGCTGCACAGGGCATAGGGCACTGGCAGGGGCATGGTTAGTGCCCGGCCACCACCTACACAGACAGGGTGACCTCTGTATGTGCTGCTGGGGGATCACTCTCACCCTGAGTGTGTAGTGACGGCAGCATGGCTAGGCACCCCCATAGTGCTATATTGTGATTCTCCCATGTGATATGTATGGGTGTCCTGTGGGGGCCTCTTCATGGACTTATCTGTTTGTGTGTGCTGCCACCCCAGTTGTGGGTGCATGCATGTCCATCAGGACCAGCCAGCAGACTGTACACAGCTGATATGTGTTGTGATGGAGTGCCTTGCAGGGTGCAGTGGCTGATGGCTTGCTGCAGGTGAATATCAGATAGTGGTGGGGTGCATCTTTGAATATCCAGGCCTAATGTCTGTCTGATATTGTGTTATGGATGTGTGTGGAGCTGCTTGGACTGCCCTGTAGGGTGTCTGTTCCCTAGCAGGACTGGGGTTGATGGTCCACTACTACTGCGATTGGGGTGGGGATCTGTTGAGGGGAAGCCCTGTTTTATCCACCTGGGGGTCCATGGGGTGGGGGTCCCCACTAACTGAGCCAGACAGAGATCTCCAAAATGTTTATGCAGCACCTACCTATTCCACAGGTTATTGCTGCTTTGGAGCTCTGACATTGCCGCATTCGGCCATGCCTGGTGTTGTGGACCTGGTCCTGGGCGCAACATCTCACACTCAGGGTGAGCACAGTAACCGCACAATGTGATGGTGTTTAGCTACTCTTTGCCGTTTGTCCACCCACTCAGGACACCCTACCAGGCCGAGGTGCTGTGTGGGTGCACACGGACACTTCCCCCTACCAGGCCGGGGAGCTTTAGGGGTGCATTTACCATCCTGTGTTCAATCGTGGACAGCTGATTTGCATGTGCAGTGCATCATGGGTACAGGTGGTTCACAACAGCAAACTGTCAGTGAGGTGACGTACGGGCTATCTGCAGCCAGCCAGGGGCTGCTTACAGCTATAGAGCTGTAGCCCAATGGTTACGTCACTGCCTGTGCAGCCAGATGTTATGGGTTCAAACCCACAGTGGGGTTATGTGATAGGGGTGTCCACAGATTTAGTTTAATTTACTGTACATATGTTGCTGCCAGCAATACCACCCTCAGCGTACTGTACCCATAAGGTGCCTCTGAGGGTGCTTTATGGGGCGCCCTATAGGGCACCTTACGGTTGCCAACCATATAGGGTGCACTATACATTATCCTGTGTCGCAACATACATGCTGCCCTATAGGGGACATTCTAGGGTGCCTTGGCGGACGGTGCACTGTAACATGTGCCTTATGGGCCGCCTTATATTAATATGCTGTGAGAGTGCGTTTGCTAGTAGTTATCACAAAATAAAATTAGAAAGCCTCCTACAGCACTCCACAACATATAACATACTGCCTCAGCTAGCCTTTTTCACTGGGCATTGTGAGGGATCAAACCCCTGGTCCCTGCACCATTGGTCAGTGTCTTAACCATTGTGCTGTGGCTGTGTTCCTTTGCTTTGGCATCAGCGCGCCACCTTATGCCCATCAGCGCGCTACCTCCTGCTGCCCACAATTAGTGCGCCGCCTTGTGCCGCCAAAAATGAACAGTGCGCCGCCTTGTGCCGCCCAAAAAGAACAGTGCGCCGCCTTGTGCCGCCCAGATAGTACAGTGCGCCGCCTTATGCTGTACAAAACGAACAGTGTGCCGCCTTATGCCGTCCAAAAGTACTTTGCCTCCTGAACCACTTTTACACATTCAAGGTGATGCTTCAACTGGCCTTTTTGTTGTGCACAATGGGGGATTGAACCTGGGGCCCCTGCACCATTGGTTAGTGTGTTCACCGTTGTGCTACAGCTCTGTTCTGATATGTGCTCAGCAGCGCCCCACTTAGCCTTCCCACGCGCTAATGTGGGCCCCGCAAATTAGCGCGACGCGCACACGTACGGTAGGGGTTTTTTCTTCTTTCTGCCTGAACCGCCCACTCCTTATATGGCACACGCACACTACCGCGGCCCCGCACGTTAGGAATGTTTAGTAAACATGCCCCTATTTGTTCAGATATAAGAGATAGTTATGTTTATTTTGATTTTATCCTATTTCTATAAAGGGATCCGCTGTGTCTGTCCCATGTCATTTTGAATTCTGTCACTGCATTTTCCCCCACCACTTCCACCAGGAGGACATTCCAAGCATCCTACTACTACTACTATTATTAAACACTTGTAAAGCGCCACACACACAGTGCTGTACAACCAAAAGTACCAGAGAGAGTCCCTGCTCGTCTGAGCTTACAATCTAGTCAAGATAATACAAAACATTAGTCAATTCGATGGGTTTTACAGTTCGGTCATGAAAATGATGGGGGTTAGGTTAAGATGAAGGATAGAAGTCAGGATCTGAATGCGACAGTGAAGAGGTGGGTTTTTAACCTGGATTTGAAGAGGGCTAAGGAAGGTGCCTGGCGTATGGACACAGGTAAGCTGTTCCAGGCATAGGGTGAAGCAATGTGAAAAGAGTGAATTCGGGAGTTAGTGGTACGAGTGAAAGGCCTAGATAGAAGTAATTTGTTAGCGGAGCGAAGATCCCGAGCTGGGATGTGGGGAGAGATAAGAGACAGGAGGTACGGAGGAGCTGCAGAGTGAATGCATTTATAGGTGAGTAGGAGAAGTTTGAATTGGATGCGGAATTGGATAGGGAGCCAATGAAGCGACTCGAGGAGAGGAGTAATGTAGGCATGGCGGGATTGGCGGAAGATTAGTCGAGCAGCATAATTTTATATGGATTGAAGGGGGAGAAGATGGCTCATGGGGAGACCAGCAAGGAGAAGTTTGCAATAGTCAAGCCGAGAGAAGATTAGGGAGTGGATAAGCTTTTGGTGGTGTGTTCCGACAGGAAGGGGCGGATTTAGCTAATGTTGTAGAGAAAGAAGCGATAGGTTTTAGCAACGTGCTGGATATGTAAGGAGAAGGAGAGAGAGGTGTCAAAGATGACCTCCAGAGGAGAGAAGTTAGGGGAAAAGAGGAGGAGCTCAGTCTTGGCCATGTTCAGTTTCAAGCGGCGATGAGACATACAGTCGGCGATGTCAGAAAGGCAGCAGAGATCTTGGTTTGGATTACTGGAGAGATATCAGGTATAGAGAGGTAGATTTGGGAGTCGTCGGCATAGAGATGATATTGAAAGCCATGGGAGGAGATAAGCGCGCCTAGGGATTGGGTATAGAGAGAGAAGAGGAGGGGGCCCAAGACAGATCCCTGGGGTACACCAACATGGAGCAGAGTGGGAGAGGAGGAGGAGCCACCAGAGCTTACACTAAAGGAGCGATGGGAGAGGTAGCATGAGAACCAGGACAGTACGGAGCCCTTGAAGCCAAGTGAGAAGAGGGTGGAGAGGATGAGGTTGTGGTCAACAGTGTCAAAGGCAGAGAAGAGGTCAAGAAGGATGAGGACAGAGTAAAGCCCCTTAGATTTAGCAAGGAACAAGTCATTGGAGACTTTTGTAAGAGCCGTTTCGGTGGAGTGTAGGGGACGGAAGCCAGATTGGAGTGGGTCAAGGAGGGCCTGGGAGGTGAGGAAGTCGAGGCAACATCGGTGGACTGCTCGTTCAAGAAGTTTAGATATGAAGGGGAGGAGGGAGATGGGTTGATAATTAGAAGGACTGGTGGGATCGAGTGAGGGTTTCTTGAGGAGAGGTGTGACAATGGCATGTTTGAACTTGATGGGGACAGTTGCAGTGGAGAGTGATAAGTTGAGAATATGAGAGATGGAGGGGATAACAGTGGAGGAGATGGGGTGGAGAAGATGGGTGGGGATGGGGTCGGAGGGACAGGTGGTGGGTTTGGAGGAGAAGTGCAGTTTCCTCATCAGAGATCATAGGGAAGGAGGAGAGGGTAGCAGAGGAAGTTGGGATGGGGGGGAAGAAATGGGGAGGGGGAGGTAGATGAGGGTGTGGAGAATTGGAGGGTAATCTTTTGGATTTTGTCATGGAAGTAGTCGGCAAGGGTTTGGGCAGAAAGTGAGGGAAAACTGGGGTAGGGAGGACCTTGAGGAGAGAATTGAGGGTGTTAAAGAGGCGGCGAGGATCAGAGGCTAGGGAGTTGGTTAGATGGGTGAAGTAGTTTTGTTTGGCAAGTGCTATGGCTGACTGGAAGCAGCCAAGCATGAATTTGAAGTGTAGAAGGTCTTTAGGGGAGCTGGATTTGGTCCAGGCACGTTCAGCAGAACGGGCACAGATGCTTAAGTAGTGGGTTGTAGATGAGAGTCAGGGCTGAGGAGTAGAACGTCTAACGGGATGAGGGGTGGGCGGGGAAAGAATGTCAAGAGCCGAGCATAGTGCAGCATTATAAGAGGATACTGCCTCGTTGATGGATTTGGAGGACAAAATGGAGGAAAGAGATGGAGAGATGGTGGAGGAGAGAGTTAAGGGATCAATATTATGAATGTTTCTGAATAGGTCTCCACCCCTTTCAGTGAAAAAGTATTTCTTGACATTGCCTTTCAGTTTACCTGCTTGCAGCTTCATGTTATGCCCTCTAGTTTTACAGCTTCCCCATCTTTGGAAGAGGTTTGTTTGTTCATTAATATTCTAAGGGGAATGTTTACAAAGCAGCGGTAGCGGCTTCCGAGCGATATCGGAGCCACAGCCCCATTGAATTCAATGGGGCTGCAGCTCTGATATCACTCAGAAGCCACTACTGCTGCTTTGTAAATATACCCCTAAGTATTTAAAGGTCTGAATCATATCTCCCCTGTCCCTCCTCTCCTCCAGCGTGTACATACTTAGGTCTTCAAGTCTCTTCTCATACGTCTTCTGACGCAGGCTCCAAAGAAAAAATACAAGAAAATATAACAAGTATAGAATCTAGCCCACATCAAGGAGAATACCTTATTAATGTAAAAAGAAAAGACAAAAAAATAAGAACATTAGTGAAACCTCAGCAACTCTAAATAGCCCACTATACTTAACCAGTAACCAAGCAATTAACACAAAAAAGTAAAATAAAGCAACAATTACTCTTTCCCTTGCAGAAACTGAACCAAGGAAAATATAACTAATACTCTGATAAACCAATAAACATTTACAGGGGTATTTTAAAAAAAAAGAGGCCCCCAGAGCTAAGACACAAGGTCTAAGCTCCAGAAATGCCTTCCTATGAAGGTGGGTTGTCTTTGAAACGTCAGGAAAGATCTGTACCGTCTGTCCACAAAACTTCTCATTTTTCTTAGCAAAGCATAAACATAATATAGCATTTTTAGCACTATGAGAAATAAAAGTAACGATTAGTGTTGCTGAGAGGAAATCTCCTCCATTGAAGACTCAAGATAAGCAGAAATATCTAGACATACCAGAGTTTAATGGATCAATTTCCTCACCAGAACCAGCACCATCTCCTACAGCAGCCTTTTTGCCTAAAGGAATAACATACATTTTCAAAATTTTAACCAAATTTGGATTTGAAAAAAGCAGAACTTTTTCAAATACTTATGGAACAAAATCTGCGGCGAGAGGTAGTACGTTCAGGGGAAATTCAGCAAGTGTAAATTTAACACACGATGTTCAGTGGAAATTCGGCAAGTGTAAATTTAACACACGATGTTCATTCACATTTCCTATGCAATAGTAAAGAATCTTGAACAGATGAAGTGAGTGCTGCCTGCAGAACTGAGACCTGCAACTCAGTTTTTATTAAACGAGCATCCATCACTGAAATCACGGTCTCGTGCTCTGCAAGTTTAACAACAACTTCTTTAGCAAATTCAGATACACGCTTCAAAGATGACTGTAGCAATAGTTCAATTGAAAAAACAATCTCCCATATGTCTCAGAGGGAGATCTCCTGTTAAGGAACAGACAATTTAACAGAAGTCCCGGCAGTTTCAACAAGAGGAGGTAGCGAATAAAATTAAAAGAAGTCCAGGATATCAATGCTTGAACCAATACAAGTATTGTGGAACCTGTGTCCCTTGGGGAAACTGCTAGGTACATATGACCTAGATTGGCCACTGTTGGAAACAGAATACTGGGCTTGATGGACCTTGGTCTGACCCAGTATGGCATATCTTATGTTCTTAATGATATTACCCAAGAAAACATCTCCAGAGGGAAGATTACCACCAAACACCTCCTCAGATTGTTTGGAAAGTGAGGAGGTCTTGGCATCCAGACCAGGAGACTGGTTGGGCGGGGTTAAAATACCCAATGCGGGAGAGGAGGGAAATTCCGTAACTGTACTCACAGATAAATATGAAACATCTGATCCAGGTAGTTGCCCCACCAAATCCATCCCAGAAAGTACTCTAGCTGAGAATCGATAGGACCCATCACTTTGACTGCTTTATTAATTTCAGGACATATAACCTTTTTCCAACACTTCCCCATAGCAAACACTATGTACAGTTCCTCGCTCCTCACGTGCTCCGAAGGGGCTCCAAAGGGGCAGAATTTTGGAGCAGCACCCAACGGGCATGCACCCGCATCCCGTAGTTGGGCTAAGTTCTTATATAGCCCTTCAGAAGCCTGACGTCAAATGCCAGAGAGACAAGTCAGGAGGTACACCAAGCAACTCCACTCAAGCAGGCAAATAGTCAGAAATTAATCCCCCCACTATTCACCTTTCTCCATTGAGAAAATTGGTCATTTAGCCCTACCCTCTGCTTTCTATCTTTTAATAGTTCCTGATCCACAATAGTACACTGCCTCCAACCCATGACTTTTTAATTTCACCAAGTCTCTCATGATGGACCTTATCAAAGGCTTTCTGAAAATCCAGATACATTATATCAACCAGCTCATCTTTGTCTACCTGTTTATTTACACCTTCAAACTAAAGTTGCATAAATATAAATACAGTATGTACCATTTCATTGTTTACTTTGTTTTCAATCAGGGAGGAGTGGCTCAGTGGCTGGGACAGGTTACCTCAGGTCAGAGGGCCAGGGGTTCAATTCCCATATGGGGACAAGTAATCTCAGGCCAGAGGGACTGAGATCTCTAGTCTCATGGCTGCTCCTTGTGGCCTTGGACAAGCCACCTAACCATCCATTGCCTCAGGTACACTTAGATTGTGAGCTGACAAGGGAATAAAAAGTACCTGTTAGTACAGTATATCCATGTAAACTGCTCTGATGCATAAGTAAAGGGCAGTATATCAAATGCCTAAACCATAACCACAAATGATACAGAATTAAATGGGAAATATCATTGGTGTTTCCAATGAATGCACATCCCTTACTGAAAATTGTCTGCTCAAGGTGATTACTATGGTGTGATCTCCTGGACCAGCTCACGCCTCAGAGCATAGCATTGAGTTCTGTAGGGTATCATCTTCACATTTCATTATGATTTCTGGTGGGTCCACAGGTTGTCAAGATGTTGCAAAAATGGTGCATTCGAGCTCAGAGAAGGAAGATTCTCAGAGATTATTGGGTTATGGAGAAGTATGATTATTTATTTATTTAACAGTTCTTATATACCGCACTATTTGTTATCAGTGTGGTTTACATAAAACAGATTTTTACTCAGACATTTAGGACATGTCTTGAGTTTACAAATAACAGGGAACGTAACCTGTGCTTACAACTGGGGTAAACTATGTACAATCCAACAGAAAACATGGTTGCAATTTCTATTTACATTATGGTAACACATGCGTAGACTATATGGTTACATTAACTGTTCAGTGGGAAGTGTGAATGGTTTGTCAACGTGAGATCTTGAGGTATTGGGGTAGGCAGTGATTCGTTGATGAGTCCTGTGAAGTACATAGTGAACAGGTGGTGTTTTATGGCTTTTCTGAACTGCATAAGATCTATGATGGATCTGATGTTGGGAGGGAGTTGATTCCAGCATCTTGGGGAGTATGATGAAAATGCTCTGTTATTTGTTGTTTGAGACCATTTTGTTGATTCACTAGGGATAACTAGTGTATTTTCAGCTGTTGACCTCCTAAGTCTATTGTTCGGGGTTTTCGTGAGTAGATTAGAAATTGAGGGTGAGGATAAGTGTTTATGGCTTTAAAAGTGGTGAGAAGGGCTTTATAGGTGATCCTGCAGCTTATCGGAAGCCAGTGAAGTTCCATTAATATCGGTGTAATGTGGTCTCTTCTTGATGTTCCAGAGAGAATGCGGGCTGCAGTATTCATGGCCAATTGAAGGGGGTATAGGGTATTCTTGGGTAGACCGTGTAGTATGATATTCGGGTAGTCAAAATGGGGGGTGACTAACGCTTGGAAAATTGTGCGGAAGTCCTCGGGATTCAGCAAGGGTCTTAGGAGTCGAAGTGTTTTGATCTTGTGATAAATGGCTTTTACTGTGTTTTTATATGTGTTCCTTGAAGTCTAGTTGATGATCAATTGTAACACCAAGGTAGCGTATGGACGACTTTACTGGAAGATCGGCATCTCTTACTTTGAGACATGGAGGAGGTATGAAACGTTTGTTTCTTGTGATGATTAGGACTTCAGTCTTTTTGAAGTTTATCCTCAGGTTCTGGTTAAGGAGCCAGTCCGTTATCCGGTTGAAGCAGTTGATTAAAGTTGTGTAGTCGGGATTAGTGATATTGATCTGGGTAAAGATGAGCACATCGTCTGCATAGATAAGGCAGGATAACCCGAAAGCATGGGTGATTTCACAAATTGGTTGCATGTATATATTTAAAAGCAGTGCAGAGAGGGAGGAGCCTTGGGGAACTCCTTGTTTTTGCCGGAAAGGTTCAGAGGTTTTAGTGTTAATGCGGACTTGTTGCCAACGGTCTTCAAGGTATGATTTACACCAGTTCAATGCGAGGCCTTGGATACCCTTCTCATGCCAGTCGTGCTAGTAGTTGTGGTGGTCTACTGAGTTCAAAGGCTGCTGCAGTGTCGAGAAAGATCAATGCAAAACCCTTCTTGATGCTGTCAATCCCACTGATGAGCGTGTTAGAGAGGAAGGTAAGGAGAGTTTCAACTCCATGGGCTTCCCTAAATCCATGCTGGCAGGGGTCTAGAGGGGATGATGTGTCTAAGTGTTGTTGGATTTGTCTTTATATTATAATATAGTAATAGAGTAGATATAGGCAGATGAGTGGCATTTGGCCTACTAGGTCTTCCCTACTGTCCCTGCCTCCCAGCTGTCAGTTGTTCAAGCTTGGCCACCTGCAGTGGATTGCTTTTTTATGTTTGCTCTTAGCTGAGTTGTATGGCAAGTCAAACTGTTGCACCATATTGGAAAACATCCCATTTAATCCAGAGTATATTTGAAAATGTAACAAAATTCTCCCAGGGCAACTCAAATATCTTTTCCTCTGTGGATTTTATTTATTTATTTATTTATTTAACATTTTTATATACCGCACTATTTATTATCAGCGCGGTTTACATAAAACTACAAAACATCAGATAAGATAAGATACATATATCTGTTTTTACATGGAACAGGAAGAAAAACTTGGAAAACAGGGGTAATTGTAACAAAGGATAATAGAACTTGAACTATATACATATGATAGTAATATTACTTGAAAAAGTATCATGTTAGATAGGGATGGGATTGGAGCTGTTTAGATGAACTTGTGTTATTGTGTTCTCTGGAAAGTATATGATGAAAAGGTGATGCTTCAAGGCCTTTTTGAACTGGGGGATATCAGAGATGGCCCTAATGTGTGGTGGGAGGGTATTCCACAGTTTTGGAGCACATAAGCTGAATGATCGGTTCACAGTTGCAGAGATGTATTTTACGGATTCTTTTGGAACTTTAAGCATGTTTAGTTCCGAGGTTCTTCTAAGCCTGTTGGAGGGGATAGGTTGGATCAACTCTGATAGAGAGGAGGGGGAGCAGGTCCTTTGTGAGCTTTGAAGACTAGTAGCAGGGTCTTGAAGGTGATTCTCGCTTGGATAGGGAGCCAGTGTAATTGTTTCAGGAGAGGTGTTACATGTTCTCTTTTTGGTGTCCCGAAAAGCACTCTTGCAGCACTGTTTAATGCGAGTTGAAGCGGGTTGAGGGTTGATTGGGGGAGCCCCTGTAGTATACAATTTGCGAAGTCAAATGTGGGATAATTAAAGCCTGGTAGACAGTACGGAAATCATCTGGATCAATTAGTTGGCGAAGGTTTCTAAGGGAGCGAATCTTGAAATAAATTGCCTTTACAGTGTTGGCTATGTGGGTCTTCATGTCTAGATTCTGATCCAGGGTAACACCAAGATAACGGATGTCATCAGTGGTATGCAGGACTGACTGTTTAATATGACAGTTTACCATGAACAACAGTTTACGACAACTATCCACAGGGTCACTATGAGTCAACATTGACTTGACGCACTTAACAATAACACGCATGAGCAAGAGCAGCTTTTGTCAATTAAAGTATAGTTCCACTGAAATTACTGAGAATATTACATGTACAATTATGCAGCTGTAGTCAACATTATTGGAACCCTTGTGTTTTAGGAATGTTGTGTACCATATCTTAAGAAATAATTGGAAAGATTCCAACTGTATGTCGTCATAATATTTTAATAGTATGTTCAAAAATATACAACAAAAAATATGTCTGTGCAACTTAGATGTAGTAATTTCTGAGAAAAAAAAAAGAAAATATGACCTTACAGGATTAATGGCACCCTTCACTAATATTTGGTTGCACAACACTTGGTAGTTTATTTATTTTATTTATTTATTTATTTACATTTCTTATATACCGCACTATTTGCGATCAGCGCGGTTTACATAAAACAAAAAGGTAACCGACAATGAACAAAAGTCAGGTCATTACATTGAACAGGAACAAGTAACTTGGAAAACAGGGTAAACTATATACATATGCATAACCATGAATGGGTAACTATATACATGTCAGAGGGAGTTATTGGGTATTGGACATGCTTAGTGGCTGGGGTTCGGGCAGTAAGTGAGATGCTTGATAAAGAGGAAATGTTTTAAGGCCTTTCTGAACTGGCTCAGGTTAGGGATTGCTCTGATGTGTGGTGGTAGGGAGTTCCAGAGACTTGGGGCGTATAGTCTAAAGGCTCTGTTCGATGTTGCTTTGGAGCATTTTGTAGTGTCTCTCGGTATCACTAGCATGTTAGCTACTGAGGTTCTTCTTAGCCTGTTGGGTATGGGTGGTTGGATGAGGTCACATAGTGAGGAGGAGGAGAGTCCCTTGATGGCCTTGAATGTCATCACTAGGGTTTTGAAACTTAGCCTGGCTTGAATGGGGAGCCAGTGAAGCTGTCTCAGGAGGGGTGTGATATGCTCTCTTCTTGGTGTGCCGAGGAGAATCCGCGCTGCACTGTTCATGGCAAGTTGCAGGGGCTGTAAGGTGGCCTGAGGGAGTCCTTGCAGGATGGCGTTTGAGTAGTCCAAATGGGGGATGATGAGGGCTTGATAAATGGTGCGGAAGTCGCTTGGTTCAAGTAGGGGGCGTAAGTGTCTAAGAGATTTAATCTTGAAGTAAATCGCTCTTACAGTGTTGGTTATGTGTTGCTTCATGTTGAGGTTCTTATCCAATGTTACTCCGAGGTAACGAATAGCTGATTTTACTTGTAATTCAGCGTTGTCCACTTCTAGGTAGCTGGGTGGTGTAAACTCAGGATTTCTGGAGATGAATAAGACCTCCGTCTTCTTGTGTTGGATGCGCAGATTCTGAGAGAGGAGCCATTCGGATATGGTGATGAAGCACTCAGTCAAGGGGGTAAGGTCTGGGCAATCCAGGGATATTGGAAGGTACAGTAAGACATCGTCTGCGTATATCATACAACTCACATTGAATGATTTGATAATATTACAGATGGGTTGGATATAGATGTTAAACATAAGTGATGATAGGGAAGATCCTTGAGGAACTCCTTGGCTTTGTAAGAATGGCTCGGAAGTAGACCCATTTGCACGTACGTATTGCCATCTGCCTGACAGGTAGGATCTACACCAATCAAGAGCTCTTCCACCAATGCCTTTCTCTCTTAGCCGACCTAGGAGAATTTCGTGGCAGACAGAGTCGAACGCCGCCGCTATATCCAAAAATACGAGTGCATAACCTTGGCGTAGGTTGTCAATGCCTGAGATTATGGTGTCAAAAAGCGTTGTGAGTAGAGTTTCGACTCCGTGTGACTCTCTGAATCCGTGTTGAGATGAGTCTAGGGGGGGCATTGGTATCAATGTGATCTTGTAACTGTTTGTAGACTGTCTTTTCGATGATTTTAGCAAGCATCGGGATGCTGGAAATGGGTCTGTATGACTCCACTTTTTGAGGGTCTAATTTGGCGTTCTTCAGGAGGCGGTCTAACGGAGGTCTGCTTGAGCGTGGAAGGGAATGACCCAGTGCTGAATGACAGGTCTATCATCTTTGCTAAGATCGGGGCAAGGTCACAACGCAGATCTTTTATCCAGAATGCTGGACAGGGGTCTGAGTATGCAGTGGAGGTATTTAAGGTTGCGATGGTATCTTCAATAGATTTTTTTGATGGTGTGACAAAGGTGGTTAGGGATACTGAGAACTCTTGTTCGTTGGAGAGGTCCGGTGACATCACTTTATCAGTCTTGCACAGTTTAGATTGCATAAAGTTGGCATAGTCCTGAGGGTGTATGGTTCCAGGGTGTTCCGGGGTGGGTTCTTTGGCAAGAGATTTGACCAGGTTGAAGAGGTCGTGTGGCTTGTTTAATGACCGTTTCAGGGTGTCTGTATGGTATTGTTTCATCCTGTCTATGACAGCCCTGCGATGTGTGTGTAAGTGCTGGGTGTATGCTGCTTGGTCATTGGTGGTGCGTGACTTCCTCCAGCGCTTTTCCAATCTCCGTAATTGGATTAGAGATGTCCTTAAGTCAGCTGTGAACCATGGTGCAGTTGATCTTTTATTTGGGGCTTTAGTTGTTGGTGTACGGATTGCGATTGCGCTGAGCTTGCTGTTCCATGTGGTGATTAGGTCCTCTAGGTTTTGTGTATCCTTATCGAGGAGTTTGTTCGTTTCGGCTAGGATGCGTTCTTTGTTGAACGAGTGAAAGCTTCTGGTGGTTGAGCTCGAGGTCATACTGGTGTCCACAGTGGTTCTTTTTGGCTTGATAGGGGTCGGAATCTGGAAGGTGATGAGCTTGTGATCGGACCAAGGTACTGCTGTTAGTGATAACATGAAATTTTGTGCTTGTTGAAGCACTGTTTGTGGGGCGAATATGAGGTCGAGAATGTTGCCTTTTATGTGTGTTGGTTCTTGTACCAGTTGGGAATATCCCAAGATATCTAGGGCTTCAATGAAAGTAGCTGCTTGATTGTCTTGTAAGGATGGCAGGTTGAAGTCACCTAGGATCCAATTTGGTTTATTTGGTTCGTGGGTGTTGGATGCTATGTTTATGATGTTGGAGAGGTTGTCTGGATCTGCAGAAGGCGCTCTGTAAATCAGGTTTATGGAGCAAGTGTTGTTGGAGATAGTTATTGTTTCAAGGGTATCAATGCTGTTGGATTCTATCATCTTGAATTGATGGTCGGATCTAGTGAAGACGGCAACTCCTCCTCCTCGTCTGTTCTGCCTGTGGCTGGTGAATGCCACAAAGTTAGGTGGTAGTAGCTGATTGAGTATGGTGTTGTCTTCCGGTGAGAGCCAGGTCTCGGTGATCATGATAATGTCTAATTTATGATATGTTATTGTTTCAGTGATTGCCGGCCATTTATTGCGAAGTGAGCGAGAGTTAATGAGTGCGCACTTCAAGCTGCTGGTATATGGGCTTTTTCTTTGCTTGGTTTTCGAAGAGCTTTGTAGTGGGATATGGATGAGATGGTGGCGATGTATATCGCTAGATCCATGATAAAGGTTGTGGGAGTCACCAGGCCATCTTCTTCCACTGGTTGAGACTGTTGGGATGTGATTTTGTGTTGTAAGTAATGCCAGTGAACTGGAGGGCAAAATTGTAAGCAGAAGGTAGAGACTCATTAGGGTGAAGATTATACGCTCCATTATGAGACTTTCTGAGCCAGTACAGAGGAGGTGGGAGGTTTGTGTGAGCAGCGAGCGTTGGAATGGCCGCTGGTTAAGGATGTTTTGCACACGCGGTAGTTTCTGCTGTGATACAGGACGGGAGGGTGGGTGTCCTCTCCTGTTTGAAGGTAATAGCAAGGGAAGAAAATCTACTAACAATGGTAGAGATCTGCTAGCAATGGTAATGATACAGTGAAACACCCAGTGGCATTGGCAGGGAAAACTGTAAACTAGACAGTGGCTATGATAGGCATAGGATATTACTGACAATAACAGTAACAATGTGTCACAAATTAGACTGTTTGCACTACTTGATGTTAAATCAGGTTACAGTGTTACAAAGCTAAGTAATAACTAAGCAAATGGCTGGACAGTAGCAAATTAAACAGTAGCAATAATGTGAATGAGGTGATCCTAACAGTAGCAGTGTGCCCTAAGGGATATTGGGCTATATCGCTCTGCTTGAGATTACTTTTAGTATGGTGTTGTACAGAGCATATTATAAAGGTGTGCATGTGCTGATATTACAATTAACTGCTGCAGGCATCATAATAGGGGAGGTCATGTGCACACCTCTCTATCGGCTAGGGGGCTGTAGCACAGATAGGAAGTGTTACAACGTGTGAATACTTGCAGACTATGAGGGATAAAACATACTATTAGGGATATTATAGGGTACCTGAGATACTAGGTAAACGGTCCATAGAGAGTTGTCTCTGCAGGCAATAGAGGGTTGTTGCTGAAGTACGAGGGAGCCACAATTCAGTGTTGCTTCTAGGGCCCGCGCCTAAGGGCCAAGCCAAAGGGTCCTCTGGCGAGGCCCTCTGGCGAGGCCCTCAGGCGCAGGCCCGCCAGGCACGGTCGCGCCCTACTGGCGCGTCCTTTTAAGGCCGCTGAAGAGCCCGGATTGGGCGATGCTGCCGACGCTGCCCTCCTGCCGTCGGAGGCTCGATCCCCGGGCTGGGGAGAGCTGAGGATGGTGGCAGGAGGTGGAGAGACCACGCGCCCGACTGGCGCGTCCTTTTAAGGCCGCTGAAGAGCCCGGATTGGGCGATGCTGCCGACGCTGCCCTCCTGCTGTCGGAGGCTCGATCCCCGGGCTGGGGAGAGCTGAGGATGGTGGCAGGAGGTGGAGAGACCACGCGCCCGACTGGCGCGTCCTTTTAAGGCCGCTGAAGAGCCCGGATTGGGCGATGCTGCCGACGCTGCCCTCCTGCCGTCGGAGGCTCGATCCCCGGGCTGGGGAGAGCTGAGGATGGTGGCAGGAGGTGGAGAGACCACGCGCCCGACTGGCGCGTCCTTTTAAGGCTGCTGAAGAGCCCGGATTGGGCGATGCTGCCGACGCTGCCCTCCTGCTGTCGGAGGCTCGATCCCCGGGCTGGGGAGAGCTGAGGATGGTGGCAGGAGGTGGAGAGACCACGCACCCGACTGGCGCATCCTTTTAAGGGCACTGAAGAGCCCGGATTGGGCGATGCTGCCGACGCTGCCCTCCTGCCGTCGGAGGCTCGATCCCCGGGCTGGGGAGAGCTGAGGATGGTGGCAGGAGGTGGAGAGACCACGCGCCCGACTGGCGCGTCCTTTTAAGGCCGCTGAAGAGCCCGGATTGGGCGATGTTGCCGACGCTGCCCTCCTGCCGTCGGAGGCTCGATCCCCGGGCTGGGGAGAGCTGAGGATGGTGGCAGGAGGTGGAGAGTAGTGATGACAGGCTCCAAATGTTTCTTGTAGCCATCTGTAAGTTTCATACATTTGTCTGCTGGTAGTTTCTCCCACTCTTCAACTGTGATTTGTTCCAGCTCATGAATGTTTCCAGGATTCCATTTACCAATGGCAGACTTCAGCTCTTTCCAAAGATTATCAATTGAATTGAGATCAGGACTCATTCCTGGTCAGTTTAAAACAATCCATTTGTTCTTTTTTAACCATTCTTTTGTACTTTTGGATGTATGTTTTGGGTCATTGCCCTGCTAGAGGGCCTTTGATCCAGACCAATCTTTCTGACACTAAGCGGCATGTTTACTAAACTGCGTTAACGTTACATAACGCACTTTATGTAACGTTAACGATCGTTATGTGACCTTAACGCACGTTCTGAGATGTTAACGATCGTTAACGACTCAGAACGAGCGTTAACCGCACGTAATGATCGTAAACCTCCGTGACGCGGTAAAACACCGCAGAAGGTGGAGAGAGGGCGGAGAGAAGGGGTCAATGGGCGGAGAGTGGGCGTGGAGAGGCTCCAGGCACACCATTGCACTGAACTCAAGGGCTGAATCCTACCGCAAAAGAAAACCTGCCGTTAGATGCACATTTGCAGGGGAGGGAAACCATTTCAGTGTCAGCAATGTACAGCATAGGCAGGGAAACCCACAAAACGTGATAAGTGTGATACATGTGCATGGAACAAAAGGGCAAATAAGCAGTGAAAATGACCAGAAGAGGAAAAAAACATAACCAAGCTAGCCAATAGTGATATCAATGGGAAACAGCAATAAATACCACTGAGAAAGCTTCAGAAAAAGATATCAACTGTGGAAGGGTGCATGCTCTGTCCCCATAGAAGGTGAATGATGCCACAGTGAAATAGTGCAGTTCAGAGCTTCACCTTGTTAGTGGACAGGTTCCCCATGGCGTGCACATGTTCCGCAATGGTAGGGTGGGCATGTCGGAATGGGCAACTGGGCAGATGCTGGAAAAGGGGATACAAAGGGCCACAGGCGGCACATGCTGTGGTGCAGCTGGGCCACAGTGGGGACTAGGGTGATGCTCAGTTGGCCCATAGGAATGCATAAACAGTAGAGCCAGACTGCAACTGATAAGGGCCCAACATGGGCATGAGTGTGTCCCCCGCAGTGTCACAGGGGACAGTACCCAGAAGCTATCCCTAAGGGCACAGAACAGTGGCAGGCGGTGCTGGGGGAAGCGTGAACGTCCATCCAGGCACCCCTACTCCATCACCCACACCATAGGCAGCTGCCTACCCGCACACTGGATGGCCCGAGACTGCGCACCACCAGCACCACTAGCAGAAGGACATGGCAGCATGGCGGCGGAGGGGTACCGGTGGCGGAGGGGGCAGTGACATCTGACCATAGCAGGCCATGGCCCAGACCCATGTAGGTGGGTGCTATGCACTGCTACAGACAGGCTCCGTATGACAAACAGTCATGGTACCTCCAGGGAATGATCTGTCCCTGTGGCATCAGTGTGGCGCAGTAAGCACAGCCAGTGCGCTCAGGAGCAGAAAGTCACAGGTTCAAACCCTAGCTGTGGTCCCTGCCAACTCTGTCCCCATACTTTTTACCAGTAATAAACCGTGGTAAGAAAGATGGAACCTCTAATTGCTGATAGAATAAACATGCCTGGAACACCTACATTTTACTCTACAGAGCACAGACACCACAAACAGGCACATTACCTAGAGCAGAGTCTGCCAAATGCAGCCCGGGAGGGCTACAAATCATGCAGGTGTCATGCTGTTTCCAATAGAAGGACATGTTAGCATGGTGGCGGAGGGTGTATAGATGGTGGAGGGGGCAGTGGCACCTGATTGCAGCAGGGGGACAGAGGGAGGAGCGCAACTCTTGCAGAACAAAGGAAGAACAAACGGCAATACGCTGTGCTTAGAATCAGCATATAGGTGTTACTTATTTATTTATTTATTTATTTAAAGTCTCTTTTATACCGCGCTATTCAGCATCAGCGCGGTTTACAATAAACAGTGAACATACACATTTCCAATAGTACTTTGTGTTTACATATGAACAGGATAATCAACTTGGCTAACAGGGTAACTATGTACAACCATAAAATATACAATATATACAATTTGTAGGCTGATCATGTGTTTGTGTGGTTTTAGACAGTAGTGATTTGGGTGGATTCGGCAAATGGTGCTGAGTTTCTATTAGGTTCAGGGTAATGTATGAGGAAGAGGTAGTGTTTCACGGCCTTCCTGAATTGGAATATGTCTGGGATTGATCTGATGTTGTGAGGAAGGTTATTCCAGATCACCGGTGCATAAAGATTGAAAGTCCTGCTAGATGTTGACTTGGAGCATTTAGTTATAGATCTTGGGACTATCAAGGTGTTTTGAGCTACTGACCTTCTGTCTCTGTTGTGGGGTGTCATCTGGATTAGCTCAGTTAGTGAGGTTGACGAGAGACCTTTGGTGGCTTTAAAGGTGATCAGCAAGGTCTTGAATGTAATTCTACCTTGAATCGGGAGCCGTGGAGTTGTTTAATTATAGGTGTGACATGGTCTTTTTCTGGATGCTCCGTGCAGTACTCTTGCTGCGGTGTTCATTGCCATTTGCAGTGGGTTTAGGGTGTTTGGGGGGAGACCTTGAAGTATTGCATTTGCATAATCGAAATGCGGGATAATTAGTGCTTGATAGATAGTCCTGAAATCATCAGGCTCCAGCCAGAGATCTTAGGTATCTAAGGGATCTAATTTTATGATATACTGCCCTTACAGTATTACTTATATGAGCTTGCATATTTAGGTTCTGGTCTAGTGTGATGCCGAGGTATCTGATCGCGGATTTGGTCTGGAGGTCTGCTTCCTTCACTTTCAGTACTGTTGGGGCATTGAAGTTACGGTTTCTTGTAATGAACATCACCTCCGTCTTCTTGTGTTGAATCCGATCTACACACGTCTGCTCATCGATCAAAACTGTTTACATAGAAAAACTGTCTTTATGAGACACTCCATTTGAAACAGCACTGCTGTATGTCCCCCGAAGAAGGCGTAAGCCGAAACGCGTAGGGACTATTTATCAATAAAGCAGTCTGGTTCAAACCTACATCTCTTGCTCCGTTTGTTCTACCTGATTGCAGCAGACCATGGCCTAGCCCGGTCTAGGTGGGTGCCGTGCACTGCAACAGACAGGCTCCGTATGAAAAACAGTCATGGGACCTCCAGGGAATGATCTGTCCGCGTGGCGCAGTAAGCACAGCCAGTACGCTCGAGAGCAGAAGGTCACAGGTTCAAACCCTAGCTGTGGTCCCTGCCAACTCTGTCCCCATACTCTTTACCAGTAATAAACCATGGTAAGAAAGATGGAACCTCTAATTGCTGATAGAATAAACATGCCTGGAACACCTACATTTTACCCTACAGAGCACAGACACCACAAACAGGCACATTACCGAGAGCAGAGTCTCCCAAAAGCAGTCCTGGAAGTCCAAACAACATTCAGGTTCCATGCTGTCTGCAATAAAGATGCCTGTGCTGTATGTCGATGCGCCGCCCCCATGGTATGCAGATGTATCTCATGCATATTCATCAGGGACAGCATGAAAACCCGAACATGGTGCGGCCCACCAGGACTGGAGTTGGGAACCCCTGTCTAAGAGCAGTGACCCACAGGGGCGGAAACACTCGCACCCACAGGCCCCATTAGCCACAGCATCCTGGAGAGGCAGGATGTTGGGCCCTGTGTGCATCTCCCAATACTAGCACTTGCATACCCTAGCAATGCCACCCAAAACCCGGGAATACGGTACACAGATAGCAAAAGGTTGCTATGATAACTGGCACATAGCAATCCCTAAGGTTAGCACAAGCTGCCCAGTGGGCTGTAGCATACCAACCTCTGTGATGTCTGTGGAGTGTGTGTCACGTCTGTAACCTGACAGTGTCCACCACCTTGGGGAGAGACCCAACAGTATGGCATACCATAGCCATGCCTGCACTGTGCCCAGGACTGGTGCGGTGTCCTGCGGCTGCCAAAAACCTATATAGGTGCACAATGCTGGCATAGTGTGGGCGGAGCATCAGTCTATCCAGTGTGTGGCATTTGCCAACACCCTCTGCAGCCCACACCACTAGCACTGTTGCCAGTATTGGCCTGCCAATGTGCATAATGAGGAGCAAGGTACTGTGGGTATAGCCAGACAGGCTGGCCTGGGCAGGATGCACCTGCACAGGGCCCAGGGCAATGGCTGGGACATTGTAGGGCCTGCCCACCACCTACACGGACAGGGTGGCCACGGCATGTCCTGCTTGGTGGTCATGCTCACCCTGACTGTGCAGTGACCACGGCATGGCTGGGTTCCCCCATAGTGCTATATAGTGTTCCTCTAAAGTGAGATATATGGGCTCTGTTCTCTGGAGCCCAATCACTGACCCATCTGCTTGGTGGGTGTGTGCACATCCCAGGTGTGGGTGCACACGTCACCTCCAGGAACATGCACTATAGACTAGCAAGCAGACTGTCTGCAGTTAGTATGTGTGTGGCTGGAACACCTTGCAGGGTGCAGCGGCTAGTGACTCACTTTGCTTGCTGCTGGAGGATGTCAGATAGTGGTGTGGGGCAGCTGTGCAGTACCATGTTTACTGTCTGTCTGTCAGTCACTGCCCAATGTATGGAGGCATACAGATCTGCATAGACTGCCCTATAGGGGTGTTAATTCCCTGGCAGCACTGGGGTGAATGGTCACCAGTGGAGGGGGGTAAAATGTTGATCTGTTATTTGGAAACTGCCTATGGGCCCAACCCCCCCTGACCTGAAATCATGTGACCATGGCACCCACACAGTGTATGAACTATTCCAGGTGCATCATAGTCCACACGGGCAAGACATGATATACAGATGGACACAGTCAAATGCTAAGGGTATTTGCAGGGACCACCTATCACACAGTGGCATCTATGGGGACCTGTAGCATAGCCCATCGCAGAAAGTCCAGGTGCTGCGTAAATGGTGCTGGGCACCCCACCTCACCCTCAGCGTGAGCACAGGACCCGTCCACTGTGATGGACGGTAGCCACTCTGTGGCAGTAACACACACGGTCAGTACCCCCACCAGGCTGAGGTGCTGTGGGGTTGCACATGGTCAGGACACCCCACCAGGTCGAGGTGCTGGGGGGGATGCATACCGCAACATGTGACCATCTGTAGACTGCTGATTTGCATGTGCAGTGCATCATGGGTGTGGCTGGTCCAATCCAACCCTGACAACCACAGCAGACGGTCTGTGTGGTGACCTGTAGTTCCTCTGTAGCCAGCCAGGCATGTAGCAGGAGCTATAGAGATGTAGGCCACTGGCAACTGCACTGGCTGTGGAGACAGAGGTTATGGGTTTGGACCCACTGTGGTGATATGTGGTAGGGCTGTCTGAGGAATTTCCTTTTGTAGCAGCAGAGTGTATGCAACCAATTAATACCAGGATACCTTACAGAATCCAAGCCAATTTATTGTGCACAAGGCCCAGACAGGAATAAGTCTAAAAGTGACTGAGCAAGCTTGAACAGGAGCAAATTCATTATATACATTTGCTAACAGTCTAATACACACAAGCTCTCCATTGGTCCACCCAATGCCCACCCCCCTACACTTATCCAATCAGGGACTCTATATGGCGCCCCTCTTTCTCTATTTCCCCTGCGCAATTCAGCTGAACAAAAGGCACATTAAAAGTGTTAGATACATCTGCCACGGCAAGGACAGTCTAAGCAAAGGAATGTGATAAGGGTCTTAATGAGAAAATGTTTGCAGCAGACAGTGTGGAAAGACATCATGCAGACTCTGCAATAAGCAAACATCTCTAAATTGTAATTCTGAGTCTTAGAAGCACTACTAAAAGGTAGGGGGTTTAAACTATAAGCTAAACATACAGGCTCTTATAGGCCATAGACTATCACCAGTTTAGTTGGTAGCATCAATTGAAAACCGCAAAACACCCCCATGGTCCTATAATCTCAAGTGCCCACGCACGTACCCATGCACGCGGCTATGCACGTAACCACGCACGCGGCGGCCGCACGTACCTACGCGGCACAAAAAATTCTCGTGGCGGATGGCTGCCATGTCACGGAAGCCTGCCTTCACCATGGCAGATCTATATCTGCTGACCAAAACTCTTCTGCCTCCGCCAGGATCGCTTCTTCTCTGGCTCATCCCAGAGGCAGAATCTGGCCCGAGTCAGGAAGAGCCTGGGAGCGCCTCACTAGGAGGTACAATAGAAGCTCTGACTACCCACGTGAGGTAAGTGCATGGGGACAGGCACCCCAACCTAGGATCCGGGCCGGCCGGCCATTGATGCAAGAATGTTTTTTGCACAGGGCCCCGCGTCTTCAGGGGGCCCCGAGCAAAAAAAAACAAAACATTCTTCAGAATCCCAAGTTTAAAAACACAAAACCCAAACCGGCTGCTTCTGCCGCGGCAGCAGCCAAGAGCGTCTGGCGCGGCAGCATCAAGAGCTCTGCCGCGGGGCCCCCCCCTGCCCGGCAGAGCTTTGTGCATCCGCAGCAGCGTTCTTCATGTCCAAAAAGCGGGCTTCTTTCAGCGCCGCGAGAGTTTCCTTTCACGTGGCTCTGTAATCCCGCCGAGGGTGATGGGATTTCCCATCAGCCCCGCGGGCTTAGGAGCCGCGAGCCAAGAAACTCTCGCGGCTCTCGAAAGAACAAGCGCGTTTTGGACATGAAGAAAAATTGTGAGGATGCCACGGCGGCTCTGCCGGGCAGGGGGGGGCCCCGCGGGGGGCAGCGCTATGTGGGGGACTTTTTTTGCTGCCGCGGCAGAGCTCTTGCTGCTGCCGCGGCAGAAGCAGCCGGTTTGGGTTTTTTTTTATTTTCCTTTGGAATGCTAGGGGGGGGGGGGGGTGGATAGGACTGGTAATGGGCTATGGCGGGGCGGCTAAACTGGAAGTTGGCTGATGGGGGGGGGTGGTGAGGACTGGTAATGGGCCGGGGGGGGGGCTTGGTTTAGGACTGGTACTGGGGCCCGGGGGGGGGGGTGGTGGTTAGGATTGGTTACGTTCCCTTTTTTTTTTCTACCTCTCCTTGTGGGCTGCTGGTTGTTGGGTCTAGCCTGGTAATGGGCTCTGGGTGTGTCCCGTGTTGCTGATGGGTGGGGTTAGGCCTGGCTCATGGGCCATGGGTTTTTAGTTTTGGACTGGCCCCAACATTGACCATAGGGGGGGGCTAGTTGTGTTGTGGGTTTAATCTGTATATGTGGTTGGACGTGGGGGGCAAGTTACTCCTAACTGCGCCATAGGTTGATGGTTCTATTTGTACGAGTGTTTCCCGCTTTTTCCTGTTGGTGCGTGTTGATGCTTGTTTTGTAATCGCCGCTTTATGCGGCGATCCGTGCATTTCTTCTTGGTTGGGTTCTTGTGAAGGGGCAGGGATCGTAGGCCGGAGGCTGGGCCACGCCCCCGGGACTAAGACTGGAAGTCGCGTGTAACGACGAGGGTGTAAGTCGTTGGTTTCGTGTTGGTGTGTGTTTTCGGGTGACTGGGGTCAATGGTGCTGACGTGGGGGTCGGACTGGTAATTGACTTTGGGGAGGGGGCTGGGGGGGAGGGGGGTGTGGGGTCGGACTGGAAATGGGCTGACTGGAGGGGGGTAGGACTGGAATGGGCTATGGGTGGGCTAAGATGGGGGGGGGGGGGTGGTTAGGAACTGGTAATGCGGCCCTGGGGGGGGGGTAGGGACTGGAAATGCGCTCGGTGGATGCGGGGTGTGGACTGGTAACTGGGGCCTGGCCCCTGTATGGGGCGGGCTGAAGGATGGGGAGTGGGCTGATGGGGGGAGGATGGTTAGGAATGGTAATGGGCCATGGGGGGGGGGTTGTTAGGGACTGGGAATGGGCCGGGGGGGGGTGGGGGTTAGGACTGGTCATGGGCTGATGGGGGGGAGGGTTAAGACTGGTAATGGGGCCATGGGGGGGGGTTAGGACTGGTAATGGGTGCCATGGGGGGGGGGGAGGCTAAGACTGGAAGTGGGCTGATGGGGGGGTAGGACTGGTAATTGGCTCTGGGGGGGGGGCTAAGACTGGAAATAGGCTGAGGGGGCGGGGCTAGGACGGGAAGATAGTCGGTGCTGGGGGCGGTTTAGGACTGGTAATGGGCTATGGGGGGCTAAGACTGGAAATGGGCTGCGGGGGGTAGCGACTGGTAATTGGCTATGGGAGGGGGTGCTCTCTAAGAATGGAACTAGGCTGATGGGGGGCGAGGACTGGAACTAGGGTGATGGTCTGGGGTTAGGACGTTAATGGGCTGATGGGGGGTGAGGACTAGTAATGGGCTCTGAGGAGGCTAGGCCGGGAAATGGGGTGAGGGGTAGGAGGGCTTGAACGGCAATTAGCTGAGGGGGACGGGGGCTTGGAATGGAAATGGGTTGTGAGGGGGAGGGAGACTAGGACTGGAAATGGCGTGAGGGGGGGAGATAGGGACAGGAAATCGGCGGCATGGACAGGGGCTAGAATAGGATCTGGAAATTGGTTGTTGGGGGGTGTTTAAGATTGGAAAATGGGCTGTGGTGGGGGTTTGGATTGAAATGGACTCATTGAAGGGGCTAGAACTTGAAGTAGGCTCATGGGGGGCTTGGATTGGAAATGAGGGACCTGAGTGAGGGGGAGCTAGGATTTGACATGGGCATGATGGTGGGGCGAGGAAAGGACTAGAAATGGGTGCAGGGGGGGCTGGGATTGGAAAAGAGCTGATGGAGCGGACTTGGATGGAGACTGCCAAATAGATGGGGGAGCTAGCTAGAGACTGGAAATGGGATTATGGGGGGGCTAGGACTGGAAATGGGAGATGCGGGGAACTAGAAGGGAGCGGATGCTGGGGGGGACTGGAACTAGAATGGAGCTGATGTTGGGGGAGGATTAGAATGGGATGGAGCGGGGAGAGTGAAATCGGAGAGGGAAAAAAATTTTTGTGTGGGAGGGAAGACAAATCTACAATTGTCCGGCTATTGGGATGCGTAAGTGGGGATTGAGGATGGAGGGGTAAAATTTGAGTGGCTGAAATAGGAATGAGGAAAGAGGAAAAGGAGGCAAGATTAGTATGTTAAAGCAGATGATAGAAGAGAGTAATGGAAAAAAACTAGAAGAGAGAAGAAAAGATCAAATGGACAGCAGACGATGAAGAAATTAGCGGAAGACATGAAGAAGAAACCAGAAGAAAGAGATGGCTGGAGCAATTGCAGCTGAAAAAAAATGCACAAAAGGTAGAAAAAGATCTCTTTATTTTGAATTTATTAATTGGAATATGTCCAGCTCTGGGAAATGTGCATCAGTAACGTCTGCGGCTTTGTTTAGTACAAGAGCATAATGAATGTATAGTTTTATTTCTACAGTGTTGTACATGCCAAGTTTGGATTTTGGGATTCCCAGTTTAATTAGTGTCTTCCTGTTTCTAAATTGTGATTCCTTGTTTGGTGAGGGTCTATGTTCTGTATGTGTAAACGAGCTGAGGTATTCTGTGATGTAATTCCTATTTGACATTGCCACTTGTTCTCTTTCACCCCGTTAGGTCCTGTATTGTTGTTCTCTGAACTGTATTGGTTTAAGAGTTGCAGCGTTTCCTTTTGATAGTTAGGGTAGGGTGCTTGATGAGTCCTGGTAGTGCTGTTAGGAAACGGCGGGTTGGCTATGGGTTCTAAAATGGGCAGTGTTTGTAGTAGTTCCTAATGTGTATGGCGGTTGGCACTGGATTATAGTAATGTAGAAGTCTTTTAGTCTTTCTTTATTCATACACTCAGTACGAGGCATGTTTACTAAAAGTTCGTGTATGGGAACATTATGCAACTATTTATGCAAATGAGGACCCTTATGCAAATGGAGGAACCGCACCGAGTTCGCCGACTCATGGCCCCGCACCCCCCTTGGGCCGACCCTGCCTAGGATGTGAAGGAGAACACACTGTGACCAAAACCACCTATCAGCCACGCACTGCCAGGGAATGTCCTGTGTTGGTGTGTCCAGTTGGGGTGGGCCCCAAAACAGAACCGCCCTGCCCCAGGGGGTAGCTGTGACCCCCACAGAGCTGGAGTACACAGTACAATGTTATGGTATGTGGTGGTGTTGCAAGCCTCAGTGAGGTGCCCTATCCACACTACACCACAGGTTCCATCACAGAGGACAAAGAGCAACACAGGGGTATGTCACCTGACCCTGTCAGCGATCACAAGGACAACTAGATCACCAGGATGCAGCAGGCCTCACATCAGGGGGTCCATCCCCCATACTCACTTACTGTTTCCTGCCTTCCTGTGTCCTGTTCCGGGAGTGAGTGCGAGTGCGGAGGTTGCTGTGGGTGGAGCTCCCTGCTGTGTGAGTAGGGCCCTACGCTTCTTGCGTGAGCCGGAATGTCGTGTGCCTGGGCCGCCTCCGGCGGGAGCGGCCCAGGGCCAGGGGCCTGCCAAGCCTTGTGTTCCCCTGCCTATCGTTTCGGATCCTGGCTCTGGTGTGAGAATCGTTTGCCCCCAGGCGGGTCCCCTGTGTGCCAGGTAGGACTTCGGCGGGCCGTTGGGGCTGGACCCACACGCCAAAAACCATGGGGCTAGGCCAGCTCCGCCCTGGAGGAGGGCCCGCTTGGCCCGGCCGTAGGAGCGTTGAGGCCGTGTGGTGGCATTAGGGGGATGCCCTGGAAGTGGCCCTGGGGGCTCCTTTCCGGAGCCGCCGGTGACAGACAGGCAGTGTGCGGTGGTAGGTCGTTTCCCCCCTCCGTTCCTCGGGGTCCTGGATATTCCTCTCCCTCCTCTATTGAGGATGAGGCCGGAGGGGATGGTGCTGATCCCCAGCCGCCTTTCCCGGTTCCCGCAAGAGGGCGTCCGGAGTAATTGGTGGCTCTGGCGTTTCTGATGCTTTCAGGGTCGCCAGTAGGTGGCCACCCTGCTGCAGGCCCAGCTCTCCCATCTAGAGAGCATGCAGGCCCTGGTGCACTGGGGAGTGCTGGCTTATCCGTTCCTGCCAAAAAGGCGAGCCGTGAAAGCGGGCCCTTAAGGGTAAGCGCCGATGGGTGTCTGTACCTCAGAGCTCAGGGATTGTGGGTCCCTCACGGAGGTATATCTCAATCAAGGACCCGCTGGGCCACTGATCCGGTGCCCGAGGGGCAGTCCAGGTGGTGTCCCTCGGTGGTGGGCAGGGCAGGCGCTAGGGCTCGATTTTTCCCCCTCCCCCCCTTGGATTTCCTGGCTACTGGGAATGGCGTTAGAAAACGTGTGCCGGTTATCTCCCATGTCCCCCCCCACCTCGCAGAGGAGCCGTGGCCACTTACCGCGGGGTGGTCCAGGGTCCCTGGCAGCTGGATATGGAGCGGTATTTTCTGTAGTGACTTCCGCCCGTCCCATGCTTGACAGCCCCTGGCATCATGCAGGGTGCCTCGGCCGTCTTGTAGGAGAGCCCTCCTCTGGAATCTGTGTGTGCCAATGGAGGGGTTTCGGAGCTCCTGGTTGTGTTGGCTGTCCAGAGGAAGATTGGGCGAATTCTGCTAGTGGTGGTGGTTGCCCTTCCTCGAGTAGGCGGGAGTGCGTGGAGTTTGACGTTCGCCACCAGTTGTTCCCGGGGAATTTTTTTTCGGCCATCATTTTTGGATCGCCGGTCCGACATTGGTCCGTCCCTCGGTTCAGGACTTTCCCAAGAGTGGCCGGCCGCCGAATCGTCCATTAGCTGTGATGTCAGATCACCCCGCAGCGTCACTGTCCTTGGGCGTTGATCGAAGGAGGGCCTGCCCCGCTGGAGGAGGAGGAGTCTGCTGGTTTTCCCCCCGGTCGCTGTGTTTGGACCGAAGGATGGCCGCACGTAGTTCTGATCACGTCACTCTGGTCCGTGTTTTTCCCGGAAGTCTGGTGCCACACGGTTTCAGCGTTTGCTTGCCCGTTGTGTTCCCCCCCGACGATCGGAGAGAGTCTGTGGTAAGGTCGTGGCCGGGCTCTCCCCCGGGTTGAGTGTGACCCCTGTTTTGGGGTCCTCCCTCTGGTTACTAACCTTAAGATTTGCCGGTGACCCCGTTGCAAGGCGCTGGCCCTCCCATCGTGATGCTCCGTGATTCGGCTTTCCTTCCTGGTACTGGCCAAGGGAGCCGCCTGACAACGCTGCTGGCACCATTTCCTTCGTGGGGTATCCGGGGCTCCGTAGCACCCCCTCCTGCACAGCCCTGTCTTTATCACCGATGGCACACCGTGGATAGCATTCATCGGAGGGCTGTGACAACACTCCCATCGAGGGGGGATAGGAGGATAATTCGTGAAGCTGTTCCTTGTATGGCAGGGGCTGCAACAGAGACCCTCGTGTCTTTTGTCTGTTTCCATCCTCTTGTTTTCCTCCTGGCGGTGTTCGTACAGTCGGGTTCTGGAGCAGGATGCAAGTGGAGGCATTGTGGATGCGAGCGCCTGTCCACACCAGGGGTATTTCCCCTTCGAGTGGAGCAAGCTGTGATCCGGCTGCTTTCTCGGCAATGGGTAAGGGGGAGGTGGAGGGCCCGCGTCTCGCGTGAACGGGTGTCCGCCTTGCTGGAGCCTGGGCTTGGAGAAGCACCACCTCTCGGGTGTGCAGCAGGCGGGAGCAGCAGCGACTGCGGTCTGGGTCCTCGTGGGCACCGGAGGCAAGGTAAGTCTTGGGGAAGTGGGGGGGGAGCGGGGAGGGGGTCGGGGACTTGCCTTGCTCCCTGGGGCCCCAGGGGACCCAGTAGCTGGGGATATAGCCGGCAGCAGTGCCTTGGAGGGGGTGGTTGAGCCTCTGCAGGTGCGTCCGGGTCCTTTGGTGGGTGGGGAATTGGTTCCCGCAGGTGCCAGCAGTGTGGTGCTGCCTGGTGGGGGGGTGGTGGCCCCTGGTGGGGGGACCGAGGGGTTGGCGGTCACCTGGGGTGATCAGTGTGGAGGGGAGTGGGGGAGGGGGAGGACTGCAGTACTCCCTAGGATTGTGGGGGGCACCCAGGTTACGGCCTCGAGTTCGCGAGGAGGAGGGGTTTCGGGATGGTGGGGGGATTGAGGGTCTGGAGGGGCTCACCGAGGAGGAGCTCCAGACTGCCCTGTTGGAGGCTCTGGGAAGCCAGGACGGGCGGGAGGGGGCGGCTCGGGCCGACCATATCGAACAGCTCCTGGAGTACCGCCAGGGAGACTTGGGGAGGGGGGGGGTGGGTGGTGGCTCACCGGAGGGGGGGTTGGTACGTCTCCCTGCCTCCGTCCCAACACATTGGTGGTCCCCAGTCCCACCGAGTCCTCCTCCTCAGTGGTTGGCGCCCCTGGGAAGTCACGGGGATCTTCCCAGAAGTCGGTCCCCCGGGCTTCGGGTCGCAGCAGTCAGTGGGGGGTCCCGCTACTACTCCGGCTGGGCCCTCTCGTTCGTTTGCGGAGGCCCTCAGGGGGCCTGCGGGGTCTGCTTCTGTGGGAGGGGGTGGGGGAGCTCCTCCTCGGAGAGGTTCCTTTGGGGGAGAGGGGGGTGGAGGAGGTTTGCGTGGAGCGGGGGGGGTGAGACCAGCGTCGCAACGTGGCGCAGATCCGGTGGGCCGGGGAGGGACCCCTCCGGCCAGGGAAGAGGTCCTGAGGATGGTCCTTGGGCTGGGGTTTCTCCCAGGGGACCTGTATGCCTTCATCCACATGAGCAACAGCGTGGAATACGATGTTAGCTTCATGCTGAGACGGGGGCTGGAGGTCTTCTGGGACAAATACCAGCAGCAGAGGGGGCAGGGGGGTGGGTCAACTTTCGCGTTGTGCCTGTCTCTCGCCAGGGGGCGGTACCTGTGACCATCCTATCCCGGAATGAGTCGCTCCCAGGGCAGGACATTCAGTTTTGGCTGTCGCGTCATGCGGTGCTTCTCGCACCCCTGGTTAAGGGCGCTGGGCCCCTAGGGGTGTGGGACGGGTCGTGGAAAGGTCGGATCCGTTTGCGTGAGGTGGGTAACGTCGTGCAGCACGTGCCCTCGGCCGGTTTCCTCGGTCGGGATCGCATCTTGTGCTACTACCCCGGGCAACCTCGCGAGTGTCACCGCTGTGGCTCATTCCGCCATCTGAGCATGAACTGTCCCGAGCAGGTCTGCACTCGTTGTGGTGGACGGGGTCATGCCTCGGCCGGGTGTTTGCTCATTCGCTGCAACCTTTGCGGGGAGTTGGGCCACCCCTTTGCCCGCTGCCCCTCCGCGTCACACAATGGACCGGGGGGGGTTGCCGTCACTCCACCTCGGGCTCCTGTGCGGGAGGAGGCTATGGAGGCCCCTCTCCCTCAGGAGGAGACCGGGTGCCCTAGTGCAGAGGAGTCCATCGAGCCGAGGGAGCCACCCGGGGGAGGGGATTTGGGTAGGTCGGAGGAGAGGGTTGATGTGGTGGAGGTTGATGTAGCACGACAGGATAGTGAGTTGAGGGTGGTGCCACCTGAGGAATGGACTACGGTCCCTTCCAAGGGTGGCAAGTCCAAGAGGAAGAAACGGGAGACCTCCCCATTGTTGGAGTTAGAGCCCGTGTTGGACGTCAATCGTTTCGTCTTCTTGGCTACTGATGTGGCTGAGGCAGATGAGGGCTTGCCTGTGGAGGCAGGGCCTCCTGTGCGGCGTTCGGTGCGGTTAGCGGCGGAGGCAGCTCCTCTTCCTCAGCGGCGGCCTCAGAAGGCCTCGAAGGCACGCCGCAGTCAGGGTCCGCCGAAGAGCGTGGAAACTGGCTCCCGGCCTCCGGTAGTGGCCCTGGAAAAGCTGCCGGGGCGGGTGAGGGAGGACAAGCGTTTGCCTCCGCAGTTGGGTGCTGGGCCTTCGCAGGAGCCCCCTGCTGACCCAGCCGCCCCGGCCTCCCCCGCCAGGGTGGGCACTGTTTTGTTGTCTCAGTCTCTGTCTGGGGACGGGAAGGGGGAGGAGGCACCGGTGGTGGACCCCACGGAGGAGGTCATTCCTCCGACCCCTGACCTGTTTTTGCCCCCTCGTTCCGTGGGGACTGGTCTTGCCCTCGCGACAGCTTTGCCTGGTGGTCGCGAGGGCGCTAGCACCCGCTGGAGTGACTGGGTCGAACAGGAGGAGGAGGAAATCCTCGAGGTGGTCGACGTGGACCGTGAGGAGTTGTTCCAGCTTGCAGGCTTGTCCTGCAAGCGGGATTCCGGGGATCCGGGGGTTGGTGAGAAGAGGAGGAAGGGGTCACTACACACGAAATAGGTATGGCGTGCACTCCTGCATTCTCGTGCGCCACTATCAACGTGGCTAGCATTTTGACAGACCAGGCGCGGGCTTCGGCCTATGATTTTCTTTCCACGAGCGGGCTGGATGTCATCTTTGTGCAGGAGACCAGGCTCACCTCGCTCGCTAGCCTTCATCAGGCGAAGCGGGAGTGGAGGTGGGGTCCTTCGTACTGGTCCCTTGCGGCCCAGCCCTACGCAGGAGTGGCGGTTTTGTTCACGTCTAACCGATTTCAGGTGCAGTACGTGTGGGAACTGGAGCAGGGCCGGTGTTTGCTCTTAGACGGCTTCTGTGGGCCTCACCGGTTTCGTTTTGTGGTGGTCTATGGCCCCCAGTCTAGGTGGGAGCGGAAGGCCCTTTTCAGGGTCATTCGCCCTTACTTACACACCTCTCGTTTGGTGGTCCTGGCAGGGGATTTTAACACCACCACCTTGCGTCAGGACCGAGGGGGGGAGCATTGCCCTCCGCATTACGATGGCCATTTTTTGGCTGAGGTGACCCGGATGGCCGATCTGGCGGACGTTTACCACCGGGCTTTTCCACGGTCACCGGGTTATACCTATTCCCGGGGGACCTGCAGGAGCCGTATCGATCGGATATATGTGAGTGCTCGGGTGGAGTGTTCCCCGCCGCAGCTGCAGGCGGTTGACTTCTCGGACCATTGCGTCCTCTCCGTGTCCTTCCTGGCTCACGAGGAGCTCAGCAGGGGTCCTGGCCTGTGGCGACTGAATGTGCAGTTGTTGGCAACATCAGAGGTGGTCCAGGAGTTCTTGGCCTTTCTCGCAGACCAGGAGACCCTGTTGGGCATTTTTCCTTCCCGTGGCGCTTGGTGGGATGAGGTGAAGACGCGTGCCCGTGAACTCTTCCGCTCCCGGGGCACCTCCATTGCTCGGTCCCGCTACCTCACCTATACTGTCCTCCGGAGGTCGCTGGACCGTTTGGTGTCTCGAGGGGCAGCGCGGGAGGAGGTGGAGGAGGTGCGTGTCCAGCTCCGTGGCCTGCTTTACGATCGCCACGCCTCCCTTTGCTTCGAGGGGGCGGCCGGTAGGGTCTCCCCCCCTGACCCCTTCCTAACTTGCAGGGAGAAGGTTCAGCGTAGGGAGGTGATGGCCCTGCGGGGCGCGGACGGCACCTTTCACACCTCTCAGGAGGACCTTTTACGTATGGTGGGGGAATACTTTTCCGACCTGTTTGGGGATCGTCCCGTAGACCTCACACGTATCCGTGAGTATTTGGGCCTTCCCCCGGTGTATTCGGCTGTGGTTCAGGCGCAGGTCGATGCACTGGCTGCTCCGATTCAGCAGGTGGAGGTAGAGCGGGCGATTCGTGCCATGCCGTTGGGGAAGGTGCCTGGGCGCGATGGGCTCCCGGTGGAGTTCTATCGTACTTTCATCGCCCAGCTGGCCCCCTTCCTGACCTCCCTGTTTCAGGAGATCATGGATACGGGGTTTCTCCCGCGGTCATTTCGCGAGTCTGTCCTGTTGCTGCTCTCCAAGGGGACGGACGATAGCTCTTTGGACTGTTGGCGGCCGCTCTCTCTGTTGAACGCGGACCGGAAGATCCTGGCCAAGTGTTTGGCCAACCGACTGGTGGAGGTGTCGGGTGTTTTGCTGTCACCTTCCCAGTATTGTTCGGTTCAAGGGAGAGGGGTTCTGGACGCCGCCGTCACGGTTCGGGAGATGGTCGAGAGAGGCCGGTCTGTTCAACGGGACCACTGGTTGGTCTCCTTGGATCAGTCCAAGGCTTTTGACCGGGTCAATCACCGGTACCTGTGGGTGGTGCTTCAGTACTTCGGCCTCCCCGCAGGTTTCCTCTTCGTCTTGCAGGTGCTGTACCGAGGGGGGTGAGCTTCCCGTTTATCAACGGGTGGCTCGGACGGCCTTTTTGTGTCACCTCGGGGGTGCGGCAGGGGTGCCCTTTGAGCCCCCTGCTGTATGTTTTCTCCTCCCTCGACCCTTTCCTCAGGAGACTGTCCTCGGGTGGGTTGCGAGGCCTGGAGGCGCCTGGTGCGTCTCCGGTGTCCGTCGTGGCCTACGCTGACGATGTCTCAGTTTACGTGGACGGTACCGAGGGGGTGGAGGCCCTGCGGGAGGCCGTGGAGGAGTACTCGGAGGTAGCCCACTCTGTTGTTAACCACAGCAAGTGCCAGACGCTGTGGTTGGGCCCCTCGGAGGCCTCCCCGCCTTCCTGCGCCCCCTTTCCTCCTCCTCAGGGGGAGGTCCGCGTTTTGGGCCTCGTCTTCGGTTCGGAGGACTGTGCGGTGTCCAATTGGGCTCGTTGTGTTGAGTCTGCACGGTGTCGGGTGCTGCGGTGGAGGGGGCGGCGGTATACGTTTGAGGAGAAGGTCACCCTCCTCAAGACGTTTCTGCTTCCCCTCTTTCTGCACGTGGCCACGGTCTTCGTTCTTTTCCGTCGTCTTGTCAGGCGTCCGTTAGTGCTGTCTTTTTCTGTTTTCTGTGGGGTAACCGCATGAACCCTGTCCAGCGCAACATCGTTTGCCTGGGCCGGGAGCAGGGCGGTTTGGGTATGTTGCACCCCCTTGTCTTCCTGTCCGTCCTGTCTCTCGCGTTTCACCTGAATCGCATGCGGGAGGGGGGTGGGGTTTGGTGGGTGGCTTCCTACCGGGCATGGTATTCTCGCTTCTGGGAGCAGTGGGAGGGGGCGTCCTCGGTCCCACGTGTGCGTCGGAGCAGGGAACAGGCCCCATCGTATGTGTTTCAGATGGTGGGGCTCATTCGGCGGTGGGGGGTGACCGACCCGCTCGCCCAATCTCAAGGGCGGAAAGGCTTGTATCGGATGGTTCTCGCCTCCCACTTTCAACCACGGTGGGCCCTGCGGGACTGTCCGGCGGACGTGATGCAGCGGGGCCTTCAGCAGTTGAACTCCCCTCGGCTGCCGAAGAAAGTTCGGGATGTGGCCTGGTTGTCTTTCCACGGGCGTTTGTACGTGAGGGACAACCTCAAGTACAGGTCACAGGCCGAGCGGAACTGTCCGAGGGCGGGTTGTGAAGAGCAGCCGGAGACCATGGAGCATTTCCTCCGGCAGTGCCCATATAATGTGGAAGCCTGCCGGTTGGTGTCCGCTGCTCTTCACCTGCCCGATCTTTCCCTCCTCACGTATGCGGAGTGGGTGTACGGGGCCTGGTCCTTTCCCCCAAGGCAGGACTCCGAGACCCTCTACCTCGTCACGGCCGTAGTGCGCTACCACCTGTGGCGTGCGCGCGGGTATGCCTCGGCCCGGGGGTTGGTCCTGCCCCTCGACGAGGTGGTGCGGGACATTCTGGAGGACGTGTCCGGCATGGCGCAACGCGAGAGGAGGGTGGTTGCGGCCCATCGTTGGGAGCGTCTGTGGCGTCACCTCACCCTCCGCCCCCCGTGAATCCAGGGGTGGAGGGGGGGGGGTAGGCGAGCCCTCTTCGGTCCCGGGGGGGGGTAGGGATGGGGAGCCCTCATGGAGGGGGGGGGGAGGTGGTAACAGCTGGCCGTCCCTCCTCTGTGCATCCTGCTCCACCATCAGCATCCCTGGGTTTTTGTTGTGTTTGCTTTGCTTATTGTTTTGGCTTTTGTTGGTTGCTTTATTTGATTATGTTTCTATATATTGCTTTGCTTATTGTTTGTGGGATTTTGTTGGGATTGGGCAGGGGGTGCCATTTTTGTCCTTTTGTTTCTTTTGTTTGTGTAGGGTGGGTGTGGGTTATTTATGGGGTATGATGTGGGGGTGGTGTGGGTGGGGGGGTTTTGTGGGTGGGGTTTGGGGTGGGGTGGGGGGTGTGCTGTTCTTATGTATGGTGGGATTGTTGAGGGGGATGTTTTGGGGGGAGGTGGGTGGGGTGGGGATTTGTGGGGGTTATCATTTGTTTGTATGGGAATGTGTTGGGTATTGTAGGGGGGTGGGTTTCTGGTTGGGGTGGTATATGATTTCTTTTTCTATTGTTGTTTTGTTCTCTTGGGTTGGGTGTGAGGGTTGGGGGAGCTGGGACTGTTTCGCCCCCCGGACATTATTGCTGTTGATTACTTTCTGTTGGGGTGGGTGGGGACTTGAGGGGGTTTTGCTTTTGGACATTAGACATTTTATGGACTGCGTTTTGGACTGTTATGCTGCTGTTTGGGGGGGTTGGGCACGGGGGGTTGGTTTGCCGGGTGTGGTGGTGGGTTGGGGTGGGTCACGGGGGGAGGGGGGGTTTGTTTCCTTGTCTGTGCTTTGTCGGGGTGGGTGGGGGTTTTTGGGGGTATTGGGACTGTTTTGGGTTGTGTGTTTTTCATTTGTTTTTGTATATTGTTGCTTGTTTATTATTAAAAATTTCCCCATCCTCACTTCCTGTTCCTGTCACTTCCTGTTTCCTGTTTCCTGGTGTGCGTGCGGGGGAGAGGTTGGTGCTGCCAGAGCTCCTGCTGGGGAGTAGGGCCCTGCCTGCTTGTTGGAGCCAGGATGTCGGGTCCTGGGCCGCCTCCGGCGGGAGAGGCCCAGGGCCAGGGGCCTGCCAAGCCTGGTGGGCCCCTGCCTATCGTTTCGGAGCCTGGCTCTGCTGTGGGATCGTTGCCCCAGGCGGGGGCCCCTGGTTCTCCAGGTAGGACTGCGGTAGGCTGTTGGGGAGGGACCCACACGCCCAGGGGGCTAGGCCAGCTGCCCCCTGGAGAGGGCCCGCTTTGCCCGGCCGGGAAGAGCGTGGAGGCCGGGTGGTGGCAGGGGGAGGCCCTGGGGGGGCCCTGGAGCTCCGTTCCGAGCCGCTGGGGCAGCAGTAGTGGCGGTGGTGGGATTCCCCCTCCGCCTCGGGTCCTGGAGGAGGCCTCTACCTCCTCTAGTGAGGATGAGGCGGAGGGGATGGGCCCACCGCCTTTCCCGGGGCCCGCAAGGGCTCCGGAGGAAGTGGTGGCTGCGGTCCGGATGCTTCAGGGTCTCCAGGAGGAGGCCACCCTGCTGCAGGCCCAGCTCTCCCATCTAGAGAGCATGCAGGCCCTGGTGCCTGGGGAGGGCTGGCTGCCGTACTGCCAAAAAGTGCGAACCGTGAAGCGGGCCCTTAAGGGTAAGCGCCGATGGGTGGCTTACCTCAGAACTCAGGGATGTGGGTCCCTCACGGAGGTTATATCAACCAGACCGCTGGGCCGCTATCGGTGCCGCAGTCCGGGGGGGGCCCTCGGGGGTGGGCAGGCAGGCTAGGGCTCCCTATCCCCCTTTGGAGTTCCTGGCTCCTGGGACGGATGGGAAACGGCCGGCTTCGTGTCCCCACCTGCCCTGAGAACGCTCCCACTTACCGGAGGGATCCGGGGCCTGGAGTTTGTTTGCGGTTGCTGGAGCTATTGAGTTGCCTTCTCTGCTGCAGCTCCTCCTCCAAGATGGCGCCTCGGCGTCTGGGGAGGTCTGGCCCCCCTGCCTCCCGGAGGCTGCTGTATCGTTCCATGGTGATGCGGGTGCGCGGTTTTGGAAGTAATCCCTGGCCCAGGAAGGGAGGGAGAGAGTGGAGCTGATTCCCCACTGTCAGCGGCTTTTCGCCGCTGTTCCGACGCTTCTTTCAGCTGCTGGGATTTCCCAAGATGGCCGCCGGAGCTGTCAGTGACGTCATTCGTTCTGACGTCGTTTTCCCTGGGACCAATCGGAGAGGGGCTGCCCCGCAAGGAGAGGTTTCCCGGGCTTCCCCCAGCCCCAACTACTTCCAAGATGGCCGCCGGAGGGTGATGTCACTTCCGGGTCGGCCCGGAAGTGTGCTGGCGCAGAGGGCTTCCTGCCGGGTGGGGCAGGGGGGTCTTGCGGCCTGCTGGGCTCCCCCGAGGCTCCGGAGGTGGTTCCTGCCTCGGGGAGTGAAGATCGCTGCTGTCTGCCTCTTCATCGGGCTACGCGGGCCGCCGTGACGGCGTTGCCCGGATGTCTCCTGTCTCTTCCTGTTGTCAGCAGTGGGGGGCGGTGCTTGCCCCCCCTGGGGGATGCTTCTGCCTCCGTCTCCTGTCCCGTTGTCTCGGCTCCGGACCAGCCGGGAGCCTGGTGCAGGGGGTGTCTGCAGGGGGGTGTCAGCTGCGTGCTCCCTTCTCAGGCTTCGTGTCCCTCGGCGTCTGGGGAGCAGGATTTCCTCGGAGGGGATGCATTCCTGGTCCTCTGCAGGCTGCTGCTGCTCCAGGGTTTGGGTGTGCTGTTCCTGTTGCTGGCTCTGTGTGGAGTGTTGGTATCGGTAAGGGGGTCGCCCGGCTCGCGGGACCGGAGTCCCTGCTGGAGCCCGGGCATTTGATCTCCTTCTTCCTGCGACAGAACAACCGAGGCAGCTGCAGTCTGGGTCTGCTGGGGTCACTGGAGGCCAGGTAAGCCTTGGGGAAGTGGGGGGGGGGGAGCGGGGAGGGGGGTTGGGGGGGCTTGCCGTGCCCCCGGTGGCCCCAGGGGACCCAGTGGCTGGGGGAATGATTAGCAGTACTGTCATGGAGGGGGTGGACGGGCTTTTACAGGTGTGTCAGGGCCCTTCTTTGAATGGGGAGATGGCTCCGCAGGCACCGGCAGTGATGGCACTGCCTGGTGGGGGGGTGGAGACCGCGGGTGGACCCGAGGGTACGGAGGTGGCTGGGGGGGATGGGACGGTTGGTACTCACCCAAGGGTGGTGGGTGCGGAGATGTGTGGGGGAGGGGGGGGAATGCAGTCTCTCCCTGTGGTGGTGGGGGGACCCGGGTTCCGGCCTCCGGATTAGGAGGGGGGTTCGGGGATGGTGGGGGGATTGAGGGCCTGGAGGGGCTTACGGAGGAGGAGCTCCAGACTGCCTTGCTGGAGGCTTTGGGCAGTCAGGACGGCCAGGAGGGGGCGGCTCGGGCCGTCCATATAGAGCGGCTGCTGGAGTCTCGGCAGGGTGGCTGGGGGGAGGGGGGGGATGAGTGGAGGATTCAGGGGGGGGGGTCAGGGAGTCTCTCTGCCTCCACGTTAGCCCCGTTGGTGGTCCCCAGCCCCACCGACTCACAGTTGCTGGGGGTTGGGGATCCCGGGATATCCCAGGGGTCTTCCCGGAGCCGGTCTCCGGGCCTCTGGGTCACAGGGGTCTGTGGGGGGTTCCGCTGGTACTCCGGCGGGTCCTCCCGTTCATTTGCGGAGGCCCTCCGGGGGCCGCGGGGTCTGTTCCTGGGGGAGGGGGTGGGGGAGCTCCTCCTCGGGGTGGTTCTTCTGGGGGGAGGGGGTGGAGAGGAGGTTTGCGTGGCGGGGGGGTGAGACCAGGCGCCGCAACGTGGCGCAGATCCGGTGGGCCGGGGAGGGGCCCCCTCCGGCCAGGGAAGAGGTCCTGAGGATGGTCCTTGGGCTGGGGTTCCTCCCAGGGGACCTGTATGCCTTCATCCACATGAGCAACAGCGTGGAATACGATGTTAGCTTCATGCTGAGACGGGGGCTGGAGGTCTTCTGGGACAAATACCAGCAGCAGAGGGGGCAGGGGGGGTGGGTCAACTTTCGCGTTGTGCCTATCTCTCGCCAGGGGGCGGTACCTGTGACCATCCTATCCCGGAATGAGTCGCTCCCAGGGCAGGACATTCAGTTTTGGCTGTCGCGTCATGCGGTGCTTCTCGCACCCCTGGTTAAGGGCGCTGGGCCCCTAGGGGTGTGGGACGGGTCGTGGAAAGGTCGGATCCGTTTGCGTGAGGTGGGTAACGTCGTGCAGCACGTGCCCTCGGCCGGTTTCCTCGGTCGGGATCGCATCTTGTGCTACTACCCCGGGCAACCTCGCGAGTGTCACCGCTGTGGCTCATTCCGCCATCTGAGCATGAACTGTCCCGAGCAGGTCTGCACTCGTTGTGGTGGACGGGGTCATGCCTCGGCCGGGTGTTTGCTCATTCGCTGCAACCTTTGCGGGGAGTTGGGCCACCCCTTTGCCCGCTGCCCCTCCGCGTCACACAATGGACCGGGGGGGATGTCATCACCCCACCTCGGGCTCCTGTGCGGGAGGAGGCTATGGAGGCCCCTCTCCCTCAGGAGGAGACCGGGGGCCCTAAGGTGAGAGGAGTCCACTGAGCCGAGGGAGCCACCCGGGGGAGGGGATTTGGGTAGGTCGGAGGAGAGGGTTGATGTGGTGGAGGTTGATGTAGCACGACAGGATAGTGGGTTGAGGGTGGTGCCACCTGAGGAATGGACTACGGTCCCTTCCAAGGGTAGCAAGTCCAAGAGGAAGAAACGGGAGACCTCCCCATTGTTGGAGTTAGAGCCCGTGTTGGACGTCAATCGTTTCGTCTTCTTGGCTACTGATGTGGCTGAGGCAGATGAGGGCTTGCCTGTGGCGGCAGGGCCTCCTGTGCGGCGTTCGGTGCGGTTAGCGGCGGAGGCGGCCCCTCTTCCTCAGCGGCGGCCTCAGAAGGCTCAGAAGGCACGCCGCGGTCAGGGTCCGCCGAAGAGCGTGGTAACTGGCTCCCGGCCTCCGGTAGTGGCCCTGGAAAAGCTGCCGGGGCGGGTGAGGGAGGACAAGCTTTTGCCTCCGCAGTTGGGTGCTGGGCCTTCGCAGGAGCCCCCTGCTGACCCGGCCGCCCCGGCCTCCCCCGCGAGGGTGGGCACTGGTATGTTGTCGCAGTCTCTCTCTGGGGACGGGACGGGGGAGGCGGCACCGGTGGTGGACCCCACGGAGGAGGTCATTCCTCCGACCCCTGACCTGTTTTTGCCCCCTCATTCCGTGGGGACTGGACTTGCCCTCGCGACAGCTTTGCCTGGTGGTCGCGAGGGCGCTAGCACCCGCTGGAGTGACTGGGTCGAACAGGAGGAGGAGGAAATCCTCGAGGTGGTCGACGTGGACCGTGAGGAGTTGTTCCAGCTTGCAGGCTTGTCCTGCAAGCGGGATTCCGGGGATCCAGGGGTTGGTGAGAAGAGGAGGAAGGGGTCACTACACACGAAATAGGTATGGCGTGCACTCCTGCATTCTCGTGCGCCACTATCAACGTGGCTAGCATTTTGACAGACCAGGCGCGGGCTTCGGCCTATGATTTTCTTTCCACGAGCGGGCTGGATGTCATCTTTGTGCAGGAGACCAGGCTCACCTCGCTCGCTAGCCTTCATCGGGCGAAGCGGGAGTGGAGGTGGGGTCCTTCGTACTGGTCCCTTGCGGCCCAGCCCTACGCAGGAGTGGCGGTTTTGTTCACGTCTAACCGATTTCAGGTGCAGTACGTGTGGGAACTGGAGCAGGGCCGGTGTTTGCTCTTAGACGGCTTCTGTGGGCCTCACCGGTTTCGTTTTGTGGTGGTCTATGGCCCCCAGTCTAGGTGGGAGCGGAAGGCCCTTTTCAGGGTCATTCGCCCTTACTTACACACCTCTCGTTTGGTGGTCCTGGCAGGGGATTTTAACACCACCACCTTGCGTCAGGACCGAGGGGGGGAGCATTGCCCTCCGCATTACGATGGCCATTTTTTGGCTGAGGTGACCCGGATGGCCGATCTGGCGGACGTTTACCACCGGGCTTTTCCACGGTCACCGGGTTATACCTATTCCCGGGGGACCTGCAGGAGCCGTATCGATCGGATATATGTGAGTGCTCGGGTGGAGTGTTCCCCGCCGCAGCTGCAGGCGGTTGACTTCTCGGACCATTGCGTCCTCTCCGTGTCCTTCCTGGCTCACGAGGAGCTCAGCAGGGGTCCTGGCCTGTGGCGACTGAATGTGCAGTTGTTGGCAACATCAGAGGTGGTCCAGGAGTTCTTGGCCTTTCTCGCAGACCAGGAGACCCTGTTGGGCGTTTTTCCTTCCCGTGGCGCTTGGTGGGATGAGGTGAAGACGCGTGCCCGTGAACTCTTCCGCTCCCGGGGCACCTCCATTGCTCGGTCCCGCTCTACCTCACCTATACTGTCCTCCGGAGGTCGCTGGACCGTTTGGTGTCTCGAGGGGCAGCGCGGGAGGAGGTGGAGGAGGTGCGCGTCCAGCTCCGTGGCCTGCTTTACGATCGCCACGCCTCCCTTTGCTTCGAGGGGGCGGCCGGTAGGGTCTCCCCCCCTGACCCCTTCCTAACTTGCAGGGAGAAGGTTCAGCGTAGGGAGGTGATGGCCCTGCGGGGCGCGGACGGCACCTTTCACACCTCTCAGGAGGACCTTTTACGTATGGTGGGGGAATACTTTTCCGACCTGTTTGGGGATCGTCCCGTAGACCTCACACGTATCCGTGAGTATTTGGGCCTTCCCCCGGTGTATTCGGCTGTGGTTCAGGCGCAGGTCGATGCACTGGCTGCTCCGATTCAGCAGGTGGAGGTAGAGCGGGCGATTCGTGCCATGCCGTTGGGGAAGGTGCCTGGGCGCGATGGGCTCCCGGTGGAGTTCTATCGTACTTTCATCGCCCAGCTGGCCCCCTTCCTGACCTCCCTGTTTCAGGAGATCATGGATACGGGGTTTCTCCCGCGGTCATTTCGCGAGTCTGTCCTGTTGCTGCTCTCCAAGGGGACGGACGATAGCTCTTTGGACTGTTGGCGGCCGCTCTCTCTGTTGAACGCGGACCGGAAAATCCTGGCCAAGTGTTTGGCCAACCGACTGGTGGAGGTGTCGGGTGTTTTGCTGTCACCTTCCCAGTATTGTTCGGTTCAAGGGAGAGGGGTTCTGGACGCCGCCGTCACGGTTCGGGAGATGGTCGAGAGAGGCCGGTCTGTTCAACGGGACCACTGGTTGGTCTCCTTGGATCAGTCCAAGGCTTTTGACCGGGTCAATCACCGGTACCTGTGGGTGGTGCTTCAGTACTTCGGCCTCCCCGCAGGTTTCCTCTTCGTCTTGCAGGTGCTGTACCGAGGGGGGGTGAGCTTCCCGTTTATCAACGGGTGGCTCGGACGGCCTTTTCGTGTCGCCTCGGGGGTGCGGCAGGGGTGCCCTTTGAGCCCCCTGCTGTATGTTTTCTCCCTCGACCCTTTCCTCAGGAGATTGTCCTCGGGTGGGTTGCGAGGCCTGGAGGCGCCTGGTGCGTCTCCGGTGTCCGTCGTGGCCTACGCTGACGATGTCTCGGTTTACGTGGACGGCACCGAGGGGGTGGAGGCCCTGCGGGAGGCCGTGGAGGAGTACTCGGAGGTGGCCCACTCTGTTGTTAACCACAGCAAGTGCCAGACGCTGTGGTTGGGCCCCTCGGAGGCCTCCCCGCCTTCCTGCGCCCCCTTTCCTCCGCCTCCTCAGGGGGAGGTCCGCGTTTTGGGCCTCGTCTTCGGTTCGGAGGACTGTGCGGTGTCCAATTGGGCTCGTTGTGTTGAGTCTGCACGGTGTCGGGTGCTGCGGTGGAGGGGGCGGCGGTATACGTTTGAGGAGAAGGTCACCCTCCTCAAGACGTTTCTGCTTCCCCTCTTTCTGCACGTGGCCACGGTCTTCGTTCTTCCGTCGTCTTGTCAGGCGTCCGTTAGTGCTGTCTTTTTCTGTTTTCTGTGGGGTAACCGCATGAACCCTGTCCAGCGCAACATCGTTTGCCTGGGCCGGGAGCAGGGCGGTTTGGGTATGTTGCACCCCCTTGTCTTCCTGTCCGTCCTGTCTCTCGCGTTTCACCTGAATCGCATGCGGGAGGGGGGTGGGGTTTGGTGGGTGGCTTCCTACCGGGCATGGTATTCTCGCTTCTGGGAGCAGTGGGAGGGGGCGTCCTCGGTCCCACGTGTGCGTCGGAGCAGGGAACAGGCCCCATCGTATGTGTTTCAGATGGTGGGGCTCATTCGGCGGTGGGGGGTGACCGACCCGCTCGCCCAATCTCAAGGGCGGAAAGGCTTGTATCGGATGGTTCTCGCCTCCCACTTTCAACCACGGTGGGCCCTGCGGGACTGTCCGGCGGACGTGATGCAGCGGGGCCTTCAGCAGTTGAACTCCCCTCGGCTGCCGAAGAAAGTTCGGGATGTGGCCTGGTTGTCTTTCCACGGGCGTTTGTACGTGAGGGACAACCTCAAGTACAGGTCACAGGCCGAGCGGAACTGTCCGAGGGCGGGTTGTGAAGAGCAGCCGGAGACCATGGAGCATTTCCTCCGGCAGTGCCCATATAATGTCGAGGCCTGCCGGTTGGTGTCCGCTGCTCTTCACCTGCTCGATCTTGCCCTCCTCACGTATGCGGAGTGGGTGTACGGGGCCTGGTCCTTTCCCCCAAGGCAGGACTCCGAGACCCTCTACCTCGTCACGGCCGTAGTGCGCTACCACCTGTGGCGTGCGCGCGCGGTTATGCCTCGGCCCGGGGGTTGGTCCTGCCCCTCGACGAGGTGGTGCGGGACATTCTGGAGGACGTGTCCGGCATGGCGCAACGCGAAAGGAGGGTGGTTGCGGCCCATCGTTGGGAGCGTCTGTGGCGTCACCTCACCCTCCGCCCCCCGTGAATCCGGGGTGGGGGGGAGGGGGTAGGCTGAGTGATCCTCAGTCCTTGTGGGGGGCTAGGGATGGGGAGTCCTTAGGGTCATGGGGGGGGGGGGGTGGTACAGCTGGCCGTCCCTCCTACGTGCATCCTGCTCCACCATCCGGCATTGGTTTTTTGTTGGTTTGTTTTTTGTTTTGTTTAGTTTATTGTTTCTTGTATTGCTTTGCTTATTGTTTGTGGGAATTTGTTGGGATTGGGCCAGGGGCTGCCATTATTTGTTTCCTTTTGCTTTTGTTTGTGTAGGGTGGGTGGGTCAGTTCGGGTGGGTGGTATGTGTGGGAGGGGGTTTTTGGGTGGGTTTGGGGTGGGGGATGGGGGTTTTTACTATGTATTGTGGGATTGATGAGGGGATGTTTTGGGGGGAGGTGGGTGGGTGGGGGTGGGGATTTGTGGGTTTTCATTTGTTTGTATGGGACTGTGTTGGATATTGTTGGGGGGTGGGTGTTTGGTTGGGGTGGGATATGATTTGATGTTTATTGCTGTTTGTTTTCTTTCTTTTCTTTGGGATGGGTGGGAGGGTTGGGGGAGCTGGGACTTTTTGCCCCCGGACATTATTGCTTTTGTTTGCTTTCTGTTGGGGTGGGTGGGGGTTTGAGGGGGGTTTGGCTTTTGGACATTGGCTTTTATGGACTTTGTTTTGGACTTTTGTGCTGCTGTTTGGGGGGGTTGGGCACGGGGTTTTGGTTTGCTGGGTGTGGTGGTGGGTTGGGGTGGGTCACGGGGGGGGGGGGGGTTTGGGTCCGTGTCTTTGCATTTTAAGGGTGGGGGGGGGTTTTGGGGGGCCATGGACTGTTTTGGGTTGGTGGGTTTTTAATTTTTTTATGTTTATTGTTGCTTGTTTCTTATTAAAAATTTCCCCCATCCTCACTTCCTGTCATGTGTCACTTCCTGTTTCCTGTTCCTGGTGTGAGAGGGAGCGGTTGGGTGGTTGGAGCTCCTGCTGGGGAGTGAGGGCCTTGCCTGCTTGCGGGAGCCAGGATGTCGGGTCCTGGGCCGCCTCCGGCGGGAGAGGCCCAGGGCCAGGGGCCTGCCAAGCCTGGTGGGCCCCTGCCTGTCGTTTTGGAGCCTGGCTCTGTGTTGGGATCGTTGCCCCAGGCGGGGGCCCCTGGTGTGCCAGGTAGGACTGCGGTGGGCCGTTGGGGAGGGACCCACACGCCCAGGGGGCTAGGCCAGCTGCCCCCTGGAGAGGGCCCGCTTGGCCCGGCCGGTGGGAGCGTGGAGGCCGGGTGGTGGCAGGGGGAGGCCCTGGAGGGGCCCTGGAGCTCTGTTCCGAGCCGCCGGGGCAGCAGTAGTGGTGGTGGTGGGTTTCCCCCTCCGCCTCGGGTCCTGGAGGAGGCCTCTACCTCCTCTAGTGAGGATGAGGCGGAGGGGATGGGCCCACCGCCTTTCCCGGGGCCCGCAAGGGCTCCGGAGGAAGTGGTGGCTGCGGTTCGGATGCTTCAGGGTCTCCAGGAGGAGGCCACCCTGTTGCAGGCCCAGCTCTCCCACCTCGAGAGCATGCAGGCCCTGGTGCCTGGGGAGGGCTGGCTGCCGTACTGCCAGCGCGTACGTACCGTGAAGCGGGCCCTTAAGGGTAAGCGCCGGTGGGTGGCTTACTTAAGAGCACAGGGATGTGGGTCCCTCACAGAGGTCTTTCAAAATCAAGACCGTTGGGCCGCTATAGGTGCCGCAGTCCGGGGTGGGCCCTCGGGGGTAGGCAGGCAGGCTAGGGCTCGCTATCCCCCCTTGGAGTTCCTGGCTGCTGGGGTAGGGTGAGCAATGGATGCCTTCGTGTGCCCCACCAGCCCTTTTGGAGAACGCCCCCACTTACCGGAGGAAGGTTGTGGACCCTCGGCGTTTGAATGAGGAACCGGTTTGCTGCTGCTGTTGAGTTGCCTTCCCTGCTGCAGCCCGTGCTCCAAGATGGCGCCTCGGCGTCTGGGGGAGGAGTCTCTGCTAGCTCTGCCTCCCTGGAGTCCGGTGCTGCTCTCCTGATGGATGATCGAGGGATGAATCGCTGGAAGTTTTCGACGGCCCAGGAAGGGAGGGGAAGTTGAGTGGAGCTGTTACCCACTATCAGCAGAGGGCTCCGATGAAGTTTGCAGCTGTTCCGATGCTTCGTTCTGCTGCCGGGGTTTCCCAAGATGGCCGCCGGGTGGAGCTGGTTGTGACGTCATTTGCTCTGACGTCGTTTTCCCTGCGACCAATCGTCCAGAGGCTGCCTCAGCAACTGAGGGGTTTTCCTGGGCTTCCCCAAGCCCCAGCCCGTTTCCAAGATGGCCGCCGGTTTCGCTGATGTCACTTCCGGGTCGGCCCGGAAGTGTGTGCCGGTCCTGTTCCCGATATGGCTTTCGCTGCTTCAGGTCGGAGGGGGTCCGTTGAGGCTCTGGCCGGGCTCCCCCGAGGCTCCGGAGGTGAGTTTTTGCCTCGGGGGAGTGAAGATCTTCAGCTGCCTCCTGCATCGTGCTGTCATCGGGGACAGGGGGAGTCCTGTCCTGCTGCTTGCTCTCTGCCTCCTGTTGTCAGCAGTGGAGCTCTGAGTGCCAAAGGAACTGAGGGGGATGGTTCTCCGGGAATTCCCCTAATCGGGCTGCTTTTCCCGACCATCGGCAGCCGTGTCATGGGGGGGTGTTGCAGGGGGGGGGGGGGGCTGTGTCCGGTGCTCCTTTGCTGCCTGTATCCTCGTCAGGGGGACGGCGCAGCCTTTCTGTGTCTGCATTCTTGCCTGCTCAGGGGAGCAGGATGCACGTCAGGGAGGTGGTGCTGGATTGTTGCAGGAGTCCCTGTGCTTTGGATCCGGTCCTGCTGCAGTTTGTGCTGTAGAGGGGATCGAGAGTGGCTCGGCTCGGCTCGCGGGACAGGAGTCCCTGCTGGAGCCCGGGCATCTGGTTCCCTTCGTCCTGCGACGGAACAACCGAGGCAGCTGTAGTCTGGGTCCGCTGGGGTCCCTGGGGGTCAGGTAAGCGTTGGGGAAGTGGGGGGGGGGGAGCGGGGAGGGGGGGTGGGGGGGGCTTGCCTTGCTCCCGGGGGCCGCTGGGGACCCAGTAGGGGGGGTGATAGCCGGCGGCAGTGCCGTGGAGGGGGGGGGTGAGCCTCTGCAGGTGCGTCCGGGTCCTTCGGGGGCTGGGGAAGTGGTTCCGCAGGTGCCAGCAGGGGTGGTGCTGCCTGGTGGGGGGGTGGTGGCCCCTGGTGGGCTTGAGGGTATGGAGATAGCTGGGGGACCGAGGGGTTGCAGTCACCTGGGGGTGGTCAGTGTGGAGGGGAGTGGGGGAGGGGGAGGGACTGCAGTACTCCCTAGGGTGGTGGGGGCACCCGGGTTACGGCCTTGGAGTTCGGAGGGGGGGTCGGGGTTGGTGGGGGGATTGAGGGCCTGGAGGGGCTCACCGAGGAGGAGCTCCAGACTGCCCTGTTGGAGGCTCTGGGTAGTCAGGACGGTCAGGAGGGGGCGGCTCGGGCCGTCCATATTGAACAGCTCCTGGAGTCTCGGCAGGGGGTCTTGGGGAAGGGGGGATTGGGTGGAGGATCACAGGAGGGGGGGTTGGGAGTCTCCCTGCCTCAGTCCCAACAACATTGGTGGTCCCCAGTCCCACCGCTTCCTCTTCCTCAGTGGTTGGCGCCCCTGGGAATTCACGGGGATCTTCCCAGACGTCGGTCCCCCGGGCTTCGGGGTCGCGGCAGTCCGTGGGGGGTCCCGCTGCTACTCCGGCGGGGCCCTGTCGGTCATTTGCAGAGGCCCTCAGGGGGCCTGCGGGGTCTGCTCCTGTGGGAGGGGGTGGGGGAGCTACTCCACAGAGAGGTTCTTTTGGGGGAGAGGGGGGTGGGGGTGGATTGCGCGGAGAGGGGGGGGATACCAGGCGGAGCAACGTGGCGCAGATCGGGTGGGCCGGGGAGGGCCCCCTCCAGCCAGGGAAGAAGTCCTGAGGATGGTCCTTGGGCTGGGGTTTCTCCCAGGGGACCTGTATGCCTTCATCCACATGAGCAACAGCGTGGAATACGATGTTAGCTTCATGCTGAGACGGGGGCTGGAGGTCTTCTGGGACAAATACCAGCAGCAGAGGGGGCAGGGGGGGTGGGTCAACTTTCGCGTTGTGCCTATCTCTCGCCAGGGGGCGGTACCTGTGACCATCTTATGAGGAATGAGTCGCTCCCAGGGCAGGACATTCAGTTTTGGCTGTCGCGTCATGCGGTGCTTCTCGCACCCCTGGTTAAGGGCGCTGGGCCCCTAGGGGTGTGGGACGGGTCGTGGAAAGGTCGGATCCGTTTGCGTGAGGTGGGTAACGTCGTGCAGCACGTGCCCTCGGCCGGTTTCCTCGGTCGGGATCGCATCTTGTGCTACTACCCGGGCAACCTCGCGAGTGTCACCGCTGTGGCTCATTCCGCCATCTGAGCATGAACTGTCCCGAGCAGGTCTGCACTCGTTGTGGTGGACGGGGTCATGCCTCGGCCGGGTGTTTGCTCATTCGCTGCAACCTTTGCGGGGAGTTGGGCCACCCCTTTGCCCGCTGCCCCTCCGCGTCACACAATGGACCGGGGGGGGTTGCCGTCACTCCACCTCGGGCTCCTGTGCGGGAGGAGGTGGTGGAGGTCCCTCTCCCTCAGGAGGTGCCCGAGAGCCCTAAGGTGGAGGAGGCCACTGAGCAGAGGGAGCCACCCGAGGGAGGGGATTTGGGTAGGATGGAGGAGAGGGTTGATGTGGTGGAGGTTAATGTAGCACGACAGGATAGTGGGTTGAGGGTGGTGCCACCTGAGGAATGGACTACGGTCCCTTCCAAGGGTGGCAAGTCCAAGAGGAAGAAACGGGAGACCTCCCCATTGCTGGAGGTAGAGCCCGTGTTGGACGTCAATCGTTTCGTCTTCTTGGCTACTGATGTGGCTGAGGCGAACGAGGGCTTGCCTGCGGAGGCAGGGCCTCCTGTGCGGCGTTCGGTACGGTTAGCGGCGGAGGCGGCCCCTCTTCCTCAGCGGCGGCCTCAGAAGACTCAGAAGGCACGCCGCGGTCAGGGTCCGCCTAAGGGTTTGGATACTGGCGCCCGGCTTCCGGTAGTTGCCCTGGAGAAGCTGCCGGAGCAGGTGAGGGAGGATGGGCTTTTGCCTCCGCAGTTGGGTGCTGGGCCTTCGCAGGAGCCCCCTGCTGACCCGGCCGCCCCGGCCTCCCCCGCGAGGGTGGGCACTGGTCTATTGTCGCAGTCTCTGTCTGGGGACGGGAAGGGGGCGGCGGCACCGGTGGTGGACCCCACGGAGGAGGTCATTCCTCCAACCCCTGACCTGTTTTTGCCCCCTCATTCCGTGGGGACTGGACTTGCCCTCGCGACAGCTTTGCCTGGTGGTCGCGAGGGCACTAGCACCCGCTGGAGTGACTGGGTCGAACAGGAGGAGGAGGAAATCCTCGAGGTGGTCGACGTGGACCGTGAGGAGTTGTTCCAGCTTGCAGGCTTGTCCTGCAAGCGGGATTCCGGGGATCCAGGGGTTGGTGAGAAGAGGAGGAAGGGGTCACTACACACGAAATAGGTATGGCGTGCACTCCTGCATTCTCGTGCGCCACTATCAACGTGGCTAGCATTTTGACAGACCAGGCGCGGGCTACGGCCTATGATTTTCTTTCCACGAGCGGGCTGGATGTCATCTTTGTGCAAGAGACCAGGCTCACCTCGCTCGCTAGCCTTCATCGGGCGAAGCGGGAGTGGAGGTGGGGTCCTTCGTACTGGTCCCTTGCGGCCCAGCCCTACGCAGGAGTGGCGGTTTTGTTCACGTCTAACCGATTTCAGGTGCAGTACGTGTGGGAACTGGAGCAGGGCCGGTGTTTGCTTTTAGACGGCTTCTGTGGGCCTCACCGGTTTCGTTTTGTGGTGGTCTATGGCCCCCAGTCTAGGTGGGAGCGGAAGGCCCTTTTCAGGGTCATTCGCCCTTACTTACACACCTCCCGTTTGGTGGTCCTGGCAGGGGATTTTAACACCACCACCTTGCGTCAGGACCGAGGGGGGGAGCATTGCCCTCCGCATTACGATGGCCATTTTTTGGCTGAGGTGACCCGGATGGCCGATCTGGCGGACGTTTACCACCGGGCTTTTCCACGGTCACCGGGTTATACCTATTCCCGGGGGACCTGCAGGAGTCGTATCGATCGGATATATGTGAGTGCTCGGGTGGAGTGTTCCCCGCCGCAGCTGCAGGCGGTTGACTTCTCGGACCATTGCGTCCTCTCCGTGTCCTTCCTGGCTCACGAGGAGCTCAGCAGGGGTCCTGGCCTGTGGCGACTGAATGTGCAGTTGTTGGCAACATCAGAGGTGGTCCAGGAGTTCTTGGCCTTTCTCGCAGACCAGGAGACCCTGTTGGGCATTTTTCCTTCCCGTGGCGCTTGGTGGGATGAGGTGAAGACGCGTGCCCGCGAACTCTTCCGCTCCCGGGGCACCTCCATTGCTCGGTCCCGCTACCTCACCTATACTGTCCTCCGGAGGTCGCTGGATCGTTTGGTGTCTCGAGGGGCAGCGCGGGAGGAGGTGGAGGAGGTGCGTGTCCAGCTCCGTGGCCTGCTTTACGATCGCCACGCCTCCCTTTGCTTCGAGGGGGCGGCCGGTAGGGTCTCCCCCCCTGACCCCTTCCTAACTTGCAGGGAGAAGGTTCAGCGTAGGGAGGTGATGGCCCTGCGGGGCGCGGACGGCACCTTTCACACCTCTCAGGAGGACCTTTTACGTATGGTGGGGGAATACTTTTCAGACCTGTTTGGGGATCGTCCCGTAGACCTCACACGTATCCGTGAGTATTTGGGCCTTCCCCCGGTGTATTTGGCTGTGGTTCAGGCGCAGGTCGATGCACTGGCTGCTCCGATTCAGCAGGTGGAGGTAGAGTGGGCGATTCGTGCCATGCCGTTGGGGAAGGTGCCTGGGCGCGATGGGCTCCCGGTGGAGTTCTATCGTACTTTCATCGCCCAGCTGGCCCCCTTCCTGACCTCCCTGTTTCAGGAGATCATGGATACGGGGTTTCTCCCGCGGTCATTTCGCGAGTCTGTCCTGTTGCTGCTCTCCAAGGGGACGGACGATAGCTCTTTGGACTGTTGGCGGCCGCTCTCTCTCTGTTGAACGCGGACCGGAAGATCCTGGCCAAGTGTTTGGCCAACCGACTGGTGGAGGTGTCGGGTGTTTTGCTGTCACCTTCCCAGTATTGTTCGGTTCAGGGAGAGGGGTTCTGGACGCCGCCGTCACGGTTCGGGAGATGGTCGAGAGAGGCCGGTCTGTTCAACGGGACCACTGGTTGGTCTCCTTGGATCAGTCCAAGGCTTTTGACCGGGTCAATCACCGGTACCTGTGGGTGGTGCTTCAGTACTTCGGCCTCCCCGCAGGTTTCCTCTTCGTCTTGCAGGTGCTGTACCGAGGGGGGGTGAGCTTCCCGTTTATCAACGGGTGGCTCGGACGGCCTTTTTGTGTCGCCTCGGGGGTGCGGCAGGGGTGCCCTTTGAGCCCCCTGCTGTATGTTTTCTCCCTCGACCCCTTCCTCAGGAGATTGTCCTCGGGTGGGTTGCGAGGCCTGGAGGCGCCTGGTGCGTCTCCGGTGTCCGTCGTGGCCTACGCTGACGATGTCTCAGTTTACGTGGACGGTACCGAGGGGGTGGAGGCCCTGCGGGAGGCCGTGGAGGAGTACTCGGAGGTAGCCCACTCTGTTGTTAACCACAGCAAGTGCCAGACGCTGTGGTTGGGCCCCTCGGAGGCCTCCCCGCCTTCCTGCGCCCCCTTTCCTCCTCCTCAGGGGGAGGTCCGCGTTTTGGGCCTCGTCTTCGGTTCGGAGGACTGTGCGGTGTCCAATTGGGCTCGTTGTGTTGAGTCTGCACGGTGTCGGGTGCTGCGGTGGAGGGGGCGGAGGTATACGTTTGAGGAGAAAGTCACCCTCCTCAAGACGTTTCTGCTTCCCCTCTTTCTGCACGTGGCCACGGTCTTCGTTCTTCTTCCGTCGTCTTGTCAGGCGTCCGTTAGTGCTGTCTTTTTCTGTTTTCTGTGGGGTAACCGCATGAACCCTGTCCAGCGCAACATCGTTTGCCTGGGCCGGGAGCAGGGCGGTTTGGGTATGTTGCACCCCCTTGTCTTCCTGTCCGTCCTGTCTATCGCGTTTCACCTGAATCGCATGCGGGAGGGGGGTGGGGTTTGGTGGGTGGCTTCCTACCGGGCATGGTATTCTCGCTTCTGGGAGCAGTGGGAGGGGGCGTCCTCGGTCCCCCGTGTGCGTCGGAGCAGGGAACAGGCCCCATCGTATGTGTTTCAGATGGTGGGGCTCATTCGGCGGTGGGGGGTGACCGACCCGCTCGCCCAAGCTCAAGGGCGGAAAGGCTTGTATCGGATGGTTCTCGCCTCCCACTTTCAACCACGGTGGGCCCTGCGGGACTGTCCGGCGGACGTGATGCAGCGGGGCCTTCAGCAGTTGAACTCCCCTCGGCTGCCGAAGAAAGTTCGGGATGTAGCCTGGTTGTCTTTCCACGGGCGTTTGTACGTGAGGGACAACCTCAAGTACAGGTCACAGGCCGAGCGGAACTGTCCGAGGGCGGGTTGTGAAGAGCAGCCGGAGACCATGGAACATTTCCTCCGGCAGTGCCCTTATAATGTAGAAGCCTGCCGGTTGGTGTCCGCTGCTCTTCACCTGCCCGATCTTTCCCTCCTCACGTATGCGGAGTGGGTGTACGGGGCCTGGTCCTTTCCCCCAAGGCAGGACTCCGGGACCCTCTACCTGGTCACGGCCGTAGTGCGCTACCACCTGTGGCGTGCGCGCGGGTATGCCTCGGCCCGGGGGTTGGTCCTGCCCCTCGACGAGGTGGTGCGGGACATTCTGGAGGACGTGTTCGGCATGGCGCAACGCGAGAGGAGGGTGGTGGAGGCCCATCGTTGGGAGCGTCTGTGGCGTCACCTCACCCTCCGCCCCCCGTGACTCCGGGGGTGGGAGGGTTTGGGCTAGGTAGTCCTCAGTTCCAGGGGGGGGGCTAGGGAAGGGGAGTCCTCATGGGTTGGGGGGGGGGGGGGGTTGTATAGCTGGCCTCCTCCTCCGTGCATCCTGCTCCACCATCCGGCATTGTCAGGGTTTGTATTGTTTTTTGTTTTGGTTATTCTATTGTTTCATTTTATTGCTTTGATTTCTGTTTGTGGGGGTTTGTTGGGAGGTGGGCCAGGGGATACCTTTTTTGTTTCTTATGTTTGTGTAGGGTGGGTATTTTTCATTTGGGGTGGGTGGTATGTGTGGGGAGGGGGTTCTTGGGTGGGTGTGGGGTGGGGGATGGGGGTTTTACTGTTCTTGTGGGATGCTGAGGGGGATGTTTTGGGGGGGATGTGGGTGGGGGTGGGGTTTGTGGGGGTTTTCATTTGTTTGTATGGGAATGTGTTGGGTGTTGTTGGGGGGTGGGTGTTTGGTTGGGTTGATGATGTTATACTGTGTTTTATTGCTGTTTGGTTTTGTTGGGTTGGGTGGGGGTAGTGGGGAGCTGGACATATGCATGGACATTGCTGCATTTTGTTTTTGTTGGGGTGGGTGGGGGTTTTGGGGCAGCTGGACATTGGGAAGGACATTGCTGCATTTTGCTTTTGTTGGGGGGGGTGGGGTTTTGGGGAGCTGGGTTATTGGACATTTGGACTTTCATTTCTGTGCCTTGGACTTATCTTGGACATTGTTGTGCTGATGTTGGGGGGGTGGGCACGGGGGGTTTTGACGGGTGTGGTGGTGGGTTGGGGTGGGTCACGGGGGGGGGTTGGGTCCTTGTCTGTGCTTTGTCGGGGTGGGTGGGGGTTTTTGGGGGGCATGGGACTGTTTGGGTTTGTGTGTTTTTCATTTGTTTTTGTACCTTGTTGCATGTTTACTCATTAAAAATTTCCCCCATCCTCAGGTGGTCTGAATGGATTATACCCTGCCGCCTGTCCTACGATTATAAAGGCTCAACTATATCCCCAGAGATGCCTGTCTGGAGCACTTCCGAGGGCCCTAGAACCTCCCATGCTTGGCATTAGTCGTATGGGCACTGGCAGATGTGTGGGAGGTGGCGCCATGACCAGTGTGCTATGGCTGGTGTCGGAGGGGGGGCCCGCACAACAGGGTTACGTAGGGGCCGAATCCAGACAATGCGTCCTAGGTGCAGTGTCACACGCTGGGGTGGTCGCTGGCAAGAGTCCTGAGGCTACGAACCTAGCTACACAATAGGGGCAGGCTATCCTGTTTGCCACGTTGATATATATGTGGGTGCATATCCCGGCTGTTAAAGGGTTTTTGTCCGCGTAATTTCCCCTCATGTTGTCTCTGCTTACAAGGTGGAGAGGCTCCTCGCAGCCTCGTCAGAGAGTACCAACATGCGGGGGAAATACGCGGAGCACACAACCCTTTACAGCCGTTAATGCATCCGACATATAGTATTCAACGTGCAACAGGTGGCCTTCCCGCTATTGCGCAAGTACGGCCCGGGAGCTGAGGGTCCGTGAGTACCCACTATTCATCATCATCACTTCGGGTAGCAGGCGTGACTCGGCTGACCCCTTAACGTGGACGGTGAGTGATGTGGCATGGTGCGTGGGTTGGGTGGTAATGGCCTAGCAAGGGATCCACAGGACGGCATTGGGGGTGAACCCTGTTGTTGGCTGTTGTGGTGACCTATTGGAGAAAATTTGTGTTCTCACCCTCTCACCACCACCGTGCGGACGCACGTGTGCTGACTAGGGAGGCAATCATGGCTGGACGGAGGTTGGCCGGGCAGGCAGGGCCAGGTATGATTGCCCTCTGAGTCCGTGGGGCGGGCATGCCAACATTCGGGGGTCCGAGGAGTGAGAGGCGGTCACAGCCCGAGGTGACCGCAGTGGATGGGGAGGAGGAGGGGGAGGTGGGTTTAGGAGGGACGGTAGGTGAGCTATGGTGCAGGGGGTGGAAGGGGAGGAGGTGGGGCGGGTGGGTGGTGTAATTGTGGGGGGCAGAGATAGGGTGAGGGCATGGGTGGGTGAGGGTGAGGTGGGGGTGAGGGCAGGTAGAGTAATTGCCTGTGGGGTGGGTTGGGGTAGGTGGTGGTTGTGGCAGTAGAGTGGGTTTGTGGGGCTCTGGGGGAGATGGAGGGGCTAGTCAGGTGGTGGGGGTGTGGTTGGTGGTGGGGGTTGTGACGGTCAAGTCCTCGCTTGGCTACGGGCTGTCACCTACAGTGCCAACTTGGGGTCCCATTTACCAACCCCATTGGGGCTCGGCGATGCATCCTCTCCTGGCCGGTGGGCCTGCCACACAAGGCCGCTGTACATGCTCACGCCTGATGCATGCAGGGCCATCACATACAATGGGAGATGTGTTGTCTGTGCGGTCTGCATTGCGGTCGCTCCTGTGCCTGGCTGCAGCTGGTACGTGGCCCCATAGGCGCAGTGCCCAACGGCAGCATGCCCGCGACCCCTGACAGGGGGTGGCTGTACGCGGTCCTTGTGCAGACTGGAGGAATGAGGTGCATGGTGCGCACCCTGCGCAGCTCACCCTTGCGATTGGGGTTCCCGCAGGGGATGTAGTTATGGGAACATGGCATGCGACAACACCCCTGTGCCGGCCTGTGTCCCATGGGCTAAGTCCATCATCCACTGCAGGGATGTTATGGTAGGGCGCCTCTACGTCGCTAGGGCCAAGCCACAGCTGTGGTCTCCATGAGCAGACACAAAGCATATACAGGTGGGTTACTAATGGGGGTACTCCTCTGTATGGATGCTGTGTGTTTTGACCCTGTTCACAGGTCCTATCTTAAGCAATTCCCTGTATAGTCCCTCCATTCCAAATGCAACCCGCGTTTTCCAACATGTAATTATTGTTAGTCAAAGAGGAATCAATGTTAAATAAACCTGTAAACATATGGTTTCTACGAACTCTACAATGGCAGAAATTGTCCCTCATTGCTATGCTGGGGTAGGGGTGGTGAAGCACCCACATGCATTTGTCCTAGATGTTCAACAATATAACGGTCGAAGCGTCATCGGTAACCGCACTGTACGCCATGTCAGGGGTGGGCGGGGAGTAGCCATGGGCATCGCATGGGTTCAGCCACCACAGATGGACACACTTCGACATCTGCACACAGCACCTGAGAACCCGTGGCACTGTGGGACCCAGACATGTGGCTCTGTGGGCGAGCATTGGCGATGGCGTAGCAAGACTAGGGCGGCGATGCCGCAAATGAACAATAGGCCAAAGGGATAATTGGGGAACACTTGGGTCTGGGGCGAGGGAGTGTCCCAGTAGACCGGTAGAGTCCCCAGGGACGGCAAGGGCCATTGCATGCTAGTGTGGGACAGGGACAGGCTCATGGCAGGCCTGAGATCTATTGAGCATGCACGGGGTGGAGCAAGAAGCGTAACAGGGTGTATGGTCTTAGGACAAGCTGGCATACGGGGAGGATTGCGCAGGATATACCTGGGGCGCCTGGGGTGGGGTCGTGCATGTGGTTGTGGCATGCTGTGTGGATTACCTATGAGGGATACACCGTGCACCTATCACAATTCACCTAGTGGAGCCAATTGAAGGCCCTACGTTACCGGGGGGTTGATGTCGGCTCGGCAGCACAGCATGGCGGCTGCCATATGTTCATCATAGTAGTGTCCAAGCTAATCATCATGGCACGGATAGAGCGGGGCCCCGCGAGGGATGGGGGCAACCGGTTAAACCACGGCACACAGCGCCATGAAGTACCGTTGACATCCTGGGTTGTGGGGTTGATCTACTCAGTGCAACTGGTATACATGAGTGCCTATAAGTATCCGCTACCAAGTGTGTGGCTACCAGGGGTGGACGTGATGGACAGGTCAGTGACAGCCTGCACATGGGTCAACCGAACGGTAAGGGATACTATGTCTCATCCCGACTGTGTATGATGAGGGGTAGGTGGCTTTGCACTGGCTACTAACAGGATACGTATATATTAGGGCGGGGCTTATAACCTCCTAATGTGTGCTCCCCAGGTGGGTTGTTGACTCGGGGTATCGATATCAGTGCGCCGGAGGGCGGGACTAGGTGGTGGGAAGTGGGTGCAGATAGGCGACGTAGGGGGAGGGGGGGGCTACGCGACGGTGACTGGCAGGGACTAGATGCGATTGTGGGGGGGCTAGTCGAGGTGGCCTTGTGGGTTGGCCGTGTCGCCGGTGTAGCGGCCATGGCTGATGGAGCCCAGACCGCATGGTTGACGCACAGACTGCGCGGTTAGGGGGGACACAGGCCTGGCGCCATCAGTGGCTTGGGTGTGTATGGTCCCAGGATGGGGTGGCGAACTGGGTCAGGGCTGATGTTGGGTATTCCATTTGGCCTCTCCAGCAGAGGGACACTACAGGACTAAACCATGACATCAGGGCATCCGTGGGCCATTTTATTTATTCCGCGCCCCTCGGGCCATGATTGGTCTTGTGCAGGCCCCAGCTCCCATCCTCATTGGTGCAGTTGGCAGCGCTTGGTGGTCTGCTGGGGGTGCTTGTCTGATATGCTGCGTGGTGGTGGCGGAACCCTACTGCTAGTCCTGTAGGGGGTCCACCTGCCTGCCACCAGGAGCTCGGAACGCCTGGCTTTAGTCTATGGCCTCCATAGCTGATGCAGCACGCGTCAGGCATCTCGCCGCAGGATTCCGGCCAGCATGTTGTGTCGCTCATGCGGCACAACTCGTGGCCATTATTAGCCTACCCGCTGTTCACTGGGACTCAACCGTCCGCAGAGCGGCCTAGTACAATGCCATAGCACATGTGGGGGAGACAGTTTGTGCTACGCGTGGGAGACAGCGGATCCTGATGCTGCATCCATGTACATAGTGGTGCTGGCGCCCGACATCAAGCTAGCTTCGTCTATAGGTCGGCTGCCTAGTGGGGTGCGCCGGTCATCACTAGCTCTTTTTGTGTAGTTGTGGCCTGCGTTTTGGTGAGTCAGTTAGCTATTGTGGAATGAGGACACAAGACAATTTGGTAATACATAAATTGCTATTTATTGTTTTCTTCGTGGAACAGTCAATTTTTGACTAAACATGGACCATTGATAAAAGGCAAACTCATATAAGTATCAACCAAACATAGATGGATAGCTTGTCTCCAATAACTATTTTTTTTTTTAGTCAAAAAGCTCTCCAAGTTAGTTTTTCCTCCACAAATCTTGTTAACTGTTGCTTGTCTTTCTCATTTATACACAAACGCAGCATATATAACTGTTAAGTGCACTATTTTCAACAAACTTCAGGTATAGACAGTTTTTGATCTACCTTTCTCAGCTGCCCTGGCAGAATTAGGATACTACCGATGTGCTGGCTTCATTAGTTTTCATACAAACCAATAGCCCTTGCTTAACTGCGCCTTTTAGCAGTGGTGAAACTGGCTGCCTTTTAAACACGAAGTTTTTATGCAATCTTCATGTCTGCCCTTCTCCTATGCATTCACTGATACCACGCACAGATTGTTATCTGTCTTCACCTGTACTCATGAACCGTCGCTTCTATAAAAGCATTAAACATTGCTCACTAACATAAGTCGGCACACTCCATGGACTCTGCTGAAAGACACTGGACTGTCTGAATAAGAAGCGTCCACTCCCATTTCTTCCGTGTGAACTACTAAGCTTTTCACAAGGGCTTCGGGGTCACCTTCTGGCACATCCTTCTGCATGGCACTCTTTTTTAAAGTTTTTAAAAAGTCTTTCCCTTCATTTTAGCTTCTGGCTCCCCCTTTTAACTGGGTCAGGAACCTCTTACCCTTCTCACCATTAATTCCCTTAAGCACAACATCCAACCTCAGTGGAATCTCAACCTGAGTTGTTTGGCTGGTGCAGAAACCCTTCCTTTTATCAGACCTTTCTGTACTGTCTTTCCGTTCAAGGGACCCACAGGACATTGAGCTGCTGCCTTCAGAATGCAGACGTATTAGTCCTGGACTTCTTCCCAGCCGCTCCTTTCTTGTCCCGGCTCCGACTGCATTTCGCCCAACGACGATCTCTGACACTTGCTTGTGAGATTTTGTGGCATGGTCTCTGTTGAAACCCACCAGGTCCTCCCAGCCTTTGTAATGCTGTCCATCTTTCGGCCCTGGTCTTCTCTGGACTCGACTGGGGTCTGCCCTGCCTCCTGGCTTCTGGCTCTGCAGTCTCTTCCTGCCACTCTTGGCTAGCGTCTTGCTCTCGGCACAGTCCCTTCCTGTGTCTGGAGCACGTCCTGCTTGGGGAGGAGGGGGGGGGGGTGGGGGGGGGCACCCTCGCTCTTCTTGTTTCACACTGCCGGTTCACATATCGATCTTGTTCTGGCAATGAGAAACCCTGTTGCTGCCACTTCCTGCGAGATTCTGTCGATTCTTCGCTTCACTCCTACATACACTTCCTGTTGTGACGGCAAGCTTAACTATTCTTTGTGGCTTGTTTTCCTTCCACTCATGACCCCGCACCGCTTCGCTGGCTCCTTGACCTGCAACTGTTCTAGGAAGGCTGAGGTGTGGCTTCAGGGCTAGCCCTGCTAGTGTGTGCTTCTGTTTTCTCTTTCTGGTTTGGGGAGGCTATTGCTATTGGGTTGCGCCCACTCCCGCGGTTTATGTGTAAAAAAAACAAGCCTCTTTTTGTTTCAGTTGTTAAAGGGCCTTCTGCACTGCATGTGCATGCACCACATATCCCCCCCCCTTAGGCTATTATTACTCGGCCTGGCTTCCATCAACCCATCCGCCGACAGTCTGGTAAATCCGCTATACGTCCTAAAAGCCTTGTGGGGTCATTGTCCTGCTCTTTAAGCTACTTCCACAGCCGGCGCTCATGCCAGTGGGCCGTTAGTCCAGTTAACAGTTGATATGTTAGCGACCATTGCTAGGCTATCCCTTTTCCTGTTTCCAAAGTATATATTCACAGGACACCTACGCCTCCTGTTTTTTAAAACGGCCTGTAGGGCCCTTTCCAGGCATTTCTCCACAAATTTGGATGACCGTGGCATTCAGGCAACCATATGACCAGTACCTTCAAGTCACTATGTCAGTACTTTCTGGACACGCGGTCCCAGCAGGGAGTCGTGCTCGCGTTCGGTCAGTGATAAGCCTTCTTACAGGGCCCTGACTCGCTTTAAATTCTTCCCAAAATCTCCGCTCGCACTTCCATCCCCCGCTTCCTGCCATAACGCTCGCACATCGCGCTTCTTAGTCAAATCAGTTCAGAAATTTGGATATCCTTCTGCTCACGGCCCTCCGTGGGTGCTATCCTACTGTTCCCTTAGCTATAACTCAAGCACCTTCTCATCGGAGTACGCCCGATCCCTATACATAAGTTCGGAGGGGGTATAGCGCCTGTGGAGGTCTGCTTCCTCTCCCGACACGGCATATATAGCTACAAAAATGGGAGGCATTGTATCCGTCATTCTGCCATGTTTAACCCCTCCGACGGGCCCTTCACCTCTCATCCCGCATGGTGCCTTTTCAATGTCTAGTCTTTAAACCTTTGCTACGCCGGTCGCATTGGTCTAGGGGGCGGATGATAACCGTCCCATGCGGTGCGAATATGGCTGATACGCGAAGGCATCCCACAACTGGGCTAGGTATCACCTGGGACATGAAATTTACTTCCTCTCATCCGTTAAAAACCTCCCGAGGGAATCCTAATTTCACAAAGACTTTCAACGAATTCGCAGGCGCTATGAGGGCAGGGCCAGGAGGTATTCCGCAGAGGGATACTTGCCCAAGGGAATCTAGTGGCCATTGGTCACGACTATGACACAGTATTTGGTATTGGTAGCCTCTGGGGGGGCCAGTTATATTTAACAACGGCTCGCTCAGCTATATCTAACCGCCAACTCTAGTGTATCGTCTGTCCTGGTTATAACATGGCAATCCGTGATGCAAAGGTTCGCTGCTGGCGGATGATTCGGCCCGTGATCTCTGGACAAGCCTGGTCTTTAAGACTCTCATACATCGTCGACAGTCTCCCTAAAAACACCTCGGGCCAATAAGACCTAGCCTACACTTTCTCCTTAAGGTGGTTCTTGTTACCCTTGTATGCTCACCGGGTGATCGTGAGCTTAATCTTAACACTATGTTCCTAAAAGCATGATTGGTCTGCGGCAACTAACACATGGCCGACTTCCTTCCTAGTGGCCGCCCTGAACCGTTACCATCTTGTACTATTCCCGTATACAACACATTGTCTTGCGCAAGACCGAAATCTTGTTAGGGTCTCAGATCCCCCCCTCCGTTCCTGGCATATTTCGAATCCTCGTGCACCCAGGGGCTCGGATCTGGCCCTCTTTTCCCCGGGAAATGAGGGAAATTATCCCTCTGTGTGCTTTAAGCCTCGGTCATGAATCCAGGGTCTTAATTCCTGGTCCGTCTCATCAAATCAGCCCTGCGTTCATGTCGTGCCTGGTCCTCCCATCTCCCTCCCTTCTCTTTCAGGTTTCCTTCCCCTAGGTAATGTCTTTGGCATGAGTGCACTAGGGTGCGCCGCTCTGGAAGGATCGTCCCTTGCTAACTGATGGCTACTTCCTTTTCTAACGGGCCTACCACGCTGTAACGGGTAGTGATCATACCCTTTTTACTTTCTTTTAGCCTGGGGTCTAGCCACCTTTCGCTAACTACTGGGGTAAGGTTTCTCCCTCGTTCTCGCCTGGCTGTAAATACCCTGCCTGTGAAAAGGTAGTCTGGTTGGTTGGCTGCCACCCTGCACTCACTTTCCGTCAGCTAACTCTTTTCGGAACTGTGGCCAATCACAGGCCCGAGGACTACCCCTCAAGTGTTGAAGCTTTGGTACTATGGGCCACCTCCATCTGTTATTTTTGTCAGACCTACTGCCCCATCAATTACCACAGAGTTTATGGTTTAGGTAGAAGGAATGCGGCGACCAATGGCCACTACAGCTATATCCCTAATATGAATTCCCAGAGGTCCAGTGGCGAGGGTTTGTTCTTTCGCCTCTATTTGCTGGCCGAAGCTCTCTGGATAATCATGGATTGGTCTGGCGGCCTCGAGTCTTCCAATAACTGCCTCTGTTGGTATCAAAACCCTTCTACAGCTCCACCGCTTAAACAGGAACCCTTCATCGCCTGCATCTACTGGTGCTGGGTTGTTATCCAAGGGCCTCTTTTGCTCTACAGTCCCTCTTTAAATGACCAGCTTCTCCGACATCGAGAAACACTTTCCTATGCATATTGTTATCCTCTATACATCTTTACAGCTTTTCTGTCTGCAAAATCCTCTCAAGCTTGGGCCTCTCCTTATCTAGAGACTCCAGTTTGTGCCTCTTTAAAAACACGGCCTCTTTTCTCATGGGCTTAATTGATTAGGCCTCCAGGACAAGCGGTCCCGTCAGTGCAGAATGGGCTTCCCGCTGAGTGTGTTTGCATACTTTGGAGTTACTATGAGGGTTTGGCACGCTGCTTGGTAGATACATGACATCCATATTATTGCTCTAAGGATTATCGTATCATAAAATAGACCCTATAATCCTTTACTTCTGGCATCAGCCACTTGTATACCGCAGGTTGTGCACACGGTGATATAATGCCTGAGGTGTCTCACCTGACTGCAACTTACGTGAGCGCAGTTTGCCCTTCGATGACCGCTGGATTTAAACCTAAGCGATGCTTCAGCCGCTTGCTTTACAATCAATCATAAACTCTTAATTAAACTAGACAGAGCATAGCTCTGTATCTGCTAAGGCTTCGCCCGTGAGTGAAGCATGCGAACCTTATCGCCCACTGCTCTTTGTGGCCAATCTGGCTAAGAGTAGCTGATTCTCGTCCTCTCGAACGCCTTCGATGTAATCATCTACCATCGTCATCCTTTCGTGAGGGCGCCGACCCGAGAAAGTCCCAGTACCTGCCAGTCCCAGCCCTGAATATACTGCCCCTGCACCTGGCACCGTCTCAGGACTAGCATCTTCTTTCTTACCCCTGGCCGCAAGCCATCTGGACATTGCTTCCGATATGAGTGGCGCGTTGCCTTGACTGGAACAATGGCTTATGCCTGCTCCAGGCTTCGTGGCGGACAACTCCTGCTGTTTGGCTCAACTGGCGGGCTAGCCGCCCAGTACAGGGATGTCGCGTGACTCCATGATTTCCCTTTTCCTGTTGGAGAGAACAAAAGACACAACACCAAGATTCGGAACCCTATTTTATTCTCCCCCCTCTTATAAAAAAAAAATAAATTATCCCCGCTGCTACCCTGCTTGGTGATTAATTTCCCCCACGAGCCCCCCTCTTTAGCACCATCCCGCTATCTCGATTAACCCTCTCAGCCTACGGGTTACCTGGTTCTGGTGCAGA